>JAVVLW010004143.1:0-47000 GCA_034401795.1 Chaetoderma sp. LZ-2023a | reverse complement strand
GCGTATTCATTAAATGACCACCTATCTAAATAAAGTTTCTGGACATGTTCCAGAGATATATTTTGAAAATAATTTGACTGGAACCTATTGCGGACATTGGCAGCAACAGCTTCTGTTAAAAATAACTACACAAATAGTCACCGAATTCTGATAAATGCTACACAAATATTCACCAGATCCCGACAAATGCAACGCAGTCATTCGCAGCAAGCTCCGCAATGTGACAGGTGTGAGAGGTGGCAGCATCATGTCTGTGGTACTGGCATCACCTAACCCGAGTACCTTGCTGTTTGTCAGCGCGGTTTCTTGGAATGGGTGTGTGCTGGTTTATGCAGGTAATATTTGATCATCTACTACTACTACTACTACTACTACTACAAAATAATAAATTTGTTATGTATGTGTCAATGTCTGTTGAGTATTTTGAAACTAATTTGACTGGAAGCTGATGCTGCCTAAGGCAGCGCCATCTTCCAGTTAAATTGGTTTCAAAATATTCACACACTTATCTATAATATAAGCGTAAAAGTTAAATAAATGAATTAAAGGTTAAAATGGCCTAATCAAGACTGCGACTACCGCTATTACAAAATAATACATTCGTTACGTATGTGTCAATGTCTGTTGAGTATTTTGAAACTAATTTGACTGGAAGCTGTTGCTGCCTAAAGTAGCGCAGCAGTCAAATTGGTTTCAAAATATTTACACAAACTTACCTATAATATAAGCGTAAAAGTGAGTGAAATATTACTTTTGACCTGTACTGTATAATTTGAAGCTGTAGCATGTGCACGCCTACACAGGCTATAACCACCAATAATGTTTTGAGAGATTTATTATAAATGATAGCAAAAATATACAAGAACCTACTGAGACACATACTTACTGAGACACATACCTACTGAGACACACACCTACCGAGACACACACCTACCGAGACACATACCTAAGCAACATATTTCACATATTACTCAGCTCATCATTAAAGCCATAAATCACACAAATAAAAACAAAGAACACTGTGTTGTGAAAGTCGCGTTCCGATTTCTAATTAACAAGTGGGGTAAATCGTATCGGTAATTAACTAAAAATAGCCTCACGCAGTTACTTCCCTTGAACCGTATAAAATGAATGCGCGGGTCGGAATATGTATTTGTGTTTTAGGAATTTTCTGGTAATAATTTTTGTTACATGTTTGTTGGGCACACGCAATTTATTCACCTTATTTTTTCAATCTCACAGACGTAGCCGGCCAGGTGGATGCAAATGTTGCAGAGGCGATAATTTTTTGAGAGATAATGATAACGTGGTAGCCTAACTATATAATTATAATAATAATAATAATAGGTTTTTTATTGGTTCACTAGATAACAATATACTACTACGACTGCTACTGTTGCTGCTGCTTGATTGTTTTCTCAAATGTTTCACTAAATTATCTTTGCACGTTCATGCACTTGTTCATACTAACCTGGCTCTCAATTTGACTGACCTTGTGGTGAGAGTCATGAGTAATCAATATGTATACATATTATATACAAATAAATAAATATGTATGTATATATATATATATATATATTAGATGAAAAGAACTAGCCGAAACCGATTAACCATATTAACGTTCGTGTCTCAAATTTATGACAGCTATGCAGGAAAACTATTCTATATTTTGAAACCAAGTCCACTGGAAATGGACAAATTAGTTTCAAAATGCTCAACATTTCTAACATCAATTAAAATGGTCTATGAATTTCAGCTCTATGGTTACTTAATCACAGCATTAACCTGAAAAAAAGGAAATATTAGATACAGACAGACTTATACAGCTCACCGGTAAATCAATTTCAATAACATTACAATATTTTACAACAATATAACTTCTATGGTTTCTGGCACATTTGCAATTCACCTCGAAAAACCGTAATAAAGTTAACAAAATTTGTAGCAGCGATGCAAAACCAGCGTCAATGTGTTTGACAGATCTAACGGACACGACACACTGCTATCATCCCACGCGTACTGTATTTCCTAATCTTAATATATGATGCCTCCTTAAGCTGCGTGAGCGTCTTAACATAAATAATAGTGTTACCGACTGGGAATTACAAATAGCTTTTAAAATACGAAAACCGGTCCGTCCGATCACGGAATATATTTAACGTGTAAGTAAAATAAAACGCTAAGCCAACTTACTGCATTAGTGTATGGAAATAACTCAGTATATGCCAACATAATGATATGGTTATATATTTTTATAGACTTACTATTTATAAAAAATTTCATATCAAAAGTGCTAATTTTCGTACCTTCCAAAAACGAAACTCGAACACCCGAAGACAAGGCTTATGACGTAATATCAGGGGATCTGCGTACAACCGAAAATTGACTCGCTAACATTCTGACAGCTCGCTTTCATGTTGGTGATCATTTGATGCCACAAGATTTTGGATGTTACTGCTCAAATTGGTTGAGAACCCAGCATATAAATTATTATATTACCTTTTAAATACAAATACAAATATCTCATGTGGTGTGGTTTAGCGTATTAATACAGCAAATCAGTTTCAATTGAAATGAAATGTATTTCTGCGATTCTGACAGCTTTTGCACGTCTATTTCATGAACGTCAAAACCTAGTTGTAATGGCTATAAAACAAGTTTTCACACTTCCTATGCTGCGATACACTTTTACATAATAACCCCTCTTATGCCAACAGTGCCTCAAAATGATACTTAACCCTTTCACCGACAAATGCCTGAAAAAGTATGGGGCCTATCTTTTAAAATATTTAACGTATGTTAAATATTTTGCAATTAATTTAACTTGAAGCCAAAATCTGCAACAGGTTCTAGTCAAATTAATTGCAAAATATTTAACACTTCCTGTATGGTTGCCTTGGGAATGAGATATGAGAAATTCATTGCTGAAAGGATTAAATTAATTAACACATTAATGGTCAAGATTTTTCAAGAAAATTTGAATTTTTGCTCAGTGATTCAGAAAGTTCCGGATTGTGCAATGATCTTGCAAAAAATGTGCATTTGTAGGTCAAGAGAAGACCATTTTTGAAAGTTTACCACTGCAATGGCAGGCTCACCCGCAAATGGGCATTGACCAAGCAAAGCTTTCAATTTTCCTGACCAATCAATCTTGTTTTTAAGTCAATTTGACGACAGGCCATCTGGGATTTTGGCCGATTTTTAGAAACTTCTTTAAAAATCTTCTCCGAAACCACTTGGGGGATTGATTCAAAACTCACGAACTAGCATGTAGTCTTAAAATTTAAATTTCATGGCAGTGATACAGGTCAGCTTTTGAACATTTTAACAAAGTTTCGACAGATAGTATGTGCTGTATTGAGAAATATCCTTTTGCAGCCCATAAGAAGATTAGTTTTGAAAATTTAGCACTGGAATAACTGACTCGATTATCGAGCCAGATATGCCAGTGGTCCATTTTAAAAAAATAATCTCTTGGCCAGCAAATGGACATTCAATAAGCAGATATGTCAATATTCTTGACCAAATTTAGTTATTAGTGTCAGAGAGAGAGGGGGTAGGGGAGGGTGTGTGGAATGGCCGGAGAGTTTGTGTACTATATACTTTATTATATATGATACATGCCTGAATCTGTTGTCTTTTTATTCAATTTTACAGTGTGTCTGGCATTCTTCAAGGAACTTTCTGGTACTATACGTCAATATGCTTACTTCCACATCGCCAATAACAAATGATAAAGGACTGACAGCTCAGAAGAAGTGGACAATATATTTAAATAATTTAATCAAAACAATGTACTTTCTTCTAGGATTTCTAAATGGTGTTTGGTGTTATTTTATGTGTGTCATTAGTAATAAGCCCTATCACATTCACATGACTATAAATAAATCACATTCCGTGCATTTCTATATCCCAGGCTTTGCTTTCTCATATACCTTTTAGCCGCGACTGTGTCAAAAACTACTGATCTGATTTGGCTCAAATTTTAACATGAAAAAACTTGCCGTCAAAGAGGAGATCCAGTATTGGCCATGATCCGTATAAAAGAACCTGGATTCGGATAGGATCAAATTCTGAATCTGTGGATATCTTGATCGAAAACTACTGGTCTGATTTGGCTACAATTTTAACATATGAAAGGGTGTGACCATACATTAGGATTCCACAACCTGATGTGTAATCCGAAAAACATCCAGAAAATTGTTAAAATATGAAACCATCTGGACTCGCGATTAGTATAAGTCTGCCTGTCTCTGTCTGTCAATTTTGTTACATTCCTGACAAAGATGCCAAAGTCGCACCTGTAGCTCGTCCACATGTGTTTTAAAAAAATAGGATGGGATATTGCATCCGTCAGTCGGTCTCATCTAGCTATCTCATCTGAAACCTATTGGTGGAATTCAATCAAATTTGTTATGTGAGTTACTCTTAATATTGAGATGACGTTTACATTAGGCTCCAATCACATGGTGGGCTGGGTAGAGGGGTGGGGGTAGAAATTCAAAGTTGGAGGAATTCGACCAAATTTGGTATGTTAATTACGCATTTGATTGCGGGTTACAAGACAATGTTTACATTAGGAACTAAAATGCGTAGGCATGCCATCGCAAATCCCCACGCGTTCACCACTTCGGGTTTTACCCTCACTTTGACCCAAAACACAATAAATTCCTTGAAATGTAATTTCAATGGGTAATGTGTTTCAAAATAAAATGCGACGACCATCTTTGGATAAATTTAATTTTTGACTCACAATTGCCACCCTGAGCCCCACCCGTGGGAGTCATAACAAAATTTCAAAAGTGCACACGCGCACGCACAATTCCCACCTTTTCTTCGAAAAGCGTGGGGATAACTAGATTGATCGGTCGATGACGCGTCCTCTCAAATCCCCACTTTAACCGCTTTGAACTTTTGACACAACCCACACCCCGGCGACGGAACCAAATGTAAATGCCATTTTGCACTCCGTAATCATATGGGTAATTCACATACCACTTTTGGTTGAATTTCGGCGAATAGTGTCAGGAGTTGCATTGCAATCAATTTCCTGACCTTTTGACACTCGCTTTCCCCCCCCCCCCCCCCCCCCACCATCCCATACACCCTGGGGCCAAATGTAAGTGTGCTCATCCACTCCACATTGATATTGGTAACTGACATACTTAATTTGGTCGAAATCTGTGTCAGAGGAGTTGTATTACAATCAATTTTTTTACCTTTTGACCCCTCACCCACCCAGGGGGCGGGCCCAAATGTAAATGTGCTCATGTACTCCACATTGCTATATATGGATAATTGCGGAGTGCAAAAGGACATTTAGATTTGGCTAAAACTCGGGGATGGGGGTTGGGTTGTTGGGTGTGGCAAACGTGGGGGATTTGCGATGACACGTCATCGACTGATCAATCTATAGTTCACATTTACAACCCTTCCTATCAGAGCTATTTGATCTACTGCTGTAAGTACCCTTTAAAGGACAGAACAGACAGAGTGCGGGCGTCACACGTGAGTGGCGTCACACGTGAGTCAAGCGATGCGAGGGTGGCAAGCAGCCCTCAGCAGAAAATTAACACACTGAATGCATTTGGCATGCAGCAAACCACATATACGTATGCCATATTTACATAGTAATAGTAGTAGTAGCCGCTTTAGCAGCAGCAGCAGCGACGGCTATGGCGGCTGCGGCGCTACTGCTGTTACTACTACTACTACTACCACCACCGCTCCCTCCAGGAAATTGTGTAGGCAGTGATTGCCGACCCCCACCCACCCACACCTGTACACATTCCCTGCTGTTGAATATTTTTGGAATTACTTTGTCTAGGAGTTGGTGCTGTCTATGACAACAGCAACATAATCCAGTCAAATTAGTTTAAAAAATATTCAAGAGCTTTCTTGTGTAGTTTTCTTATAATCGAGACACTGGAATTTCAAGGGTTAAGTGCCAACAGACGGCTGACCTAGTTTGCCGAGATCTTTGTTGAATGACAGAGTATTGATATTTACGACGTAATTTGACAATGTACATTTTGTTCTTTCCCCATCGTTCTTTCCCACCCATTAGACTACTTGTGTTGGGTGGGTGTGTTGGATATATACAATAAAGATTTTACTACCAATGTAGTTGATGGTCTATGATTATATTATGATAATCTTTGGGCTCGCGAAAATTGCGTGTCTGTTAGAACAAATTGCTTCTGAGCTTCACAAATGACAGCGCGTCAATGTTATTTCGCTCAGCTGTTTCAGGCAAGCGCAGCCGATCCCTGAAATGACGTCAAGGCCGTTCTCATTTCGTTTTTCAGCGAGTCGGCGCAGGATTGACGAATTTAAAATAAATCTGAATAATATCTTCTAATAACACATTCTGCTTCATTCTTTTGTGCCCAATTTTGTATATGAAAGCCACTTTCAATACCATTGTACTACTTCTTTAAAATACAATTGTTTTTTTATGATTACAAAAGTTAATTTGCATTATTAGATAAACTTACAAGTCCTTACCGAATCCAGATCATTGATCTGTTTGCATTATTCTGTCGACAAATTTGTTTCTCCATGTAAATTCTACATTCGTCTTCCTGTTGGCGTCATATTATCGTATTAACGTAGATCTCGCGAGACACGAATGAATACACATATATGCCTCTCATAGTGATATGTATATAAATATTTATATAGCTAAATTTTATTGTATACTCCATTAATTATCTGTCTTGTACAAAGATGTCAATTTTTGTCTGGAAGTTAAGCTATGTCCATTGGTTTATAAATTTTGTGTGAATGAAATGTTCCGATTCTGATTCCTCGTAAATGGGGATGATGATGATTTCGAATGTGCGAGTGATAGACAGCAGTCATATCACTTAAGCCAAGCTGTAAGGCGGCAATACAGGGAAATTTTGTCCTATTTTCGTGTTATTAACGACTGTTCTTTAAGCATCTTGGTGACTTCATCTTCAAGTTTTTGTTGCAATTTACAAATTAGAAATCATATTCGGTTAAAACTAATATGAAAACTCATATCGAAGCCGATATGGATACATACGCCAAACTGTGCAGTCCAAATCAACCCAAAACCAATTCGCCCCTTGAATTCATATACCATAAAATAGGCTATGCGATATATCGAAATGTCATGATTTTTTTCACCACAATATATCGTGATACATCCTAGGACAATATCATGCAAGCCTAATTGGAGGATTATGCTTACTCAACAAGAATAACAGTGCACTAATATTTGAACATGACAAATGCACAAAAGTTAATTTGTGATTATGGTTTTGTGAGCTTTACTCGATATCCTGTAATTGCAGTAATCTTTTTAATAAAAAAAAGTTGAATATTTAGAGATTTGTACGGCACCGACGTAACGGTATCAAAATTTTGGTAAATTGAGATTTGCTCGGTATGGTCTTTCGATATTGTTGTGGTACCGATACCATACGGTATACCGAACAGCTCTAGATGTGGTTCTCGACATTAAATATTTTAAATTTGTTTGTAATATGTTTATTTTCACAGATATGGCTGTCCCGGCTGGTAAAACACCGATCAGTTACTTACAGGAGCTGTGTACAAAGCGGGGAATGACACCACAGTACGACCTTGTGGCTCATGAAGGTGCTGTACATGAACCACAGTTTGTGTTCAGAGTTACCATCGGCGAGAACGTGGCGAATGGCAGAGGTAGGTGTTCATTTCAGATTTATCATCGGTGATGAATGGCTGAGGTATGTGTTCATTTCAGAGTTATGATCGGCGAGAATGTGATTAAAGGCAGAGGTAGGTGTTCATCTCATTTATCATCGGCGAGAACGTGATGAATGGCAGAGGTAGGTGTGCATTTCAAAGTTAGCATCGGTGAGAGCGTGACGAATCGCATGGTATTGCAATCACTATGTATGTATATAATGACACATGCACGCACGCACACACACACATGGTATTGCAATCACTATGTATGTATATAATGACATACGCACATGGTATTGCAATCACTATGTATCAAATGACATATGCACGTGGTATTGCAACACTGTATGTATATAATGACATACACACGCGGTATTGCAATCACTATGTATGTATATAATGACACACACACACACGGTATTGCAATCACTATGTATGTATATAATGACACACACACACTATTGCAATCACTATGTATGTATGTATATAATGACATAGGCACATGGTATTGCAATCACTGTATGTATATAATGACACACACACAATATTGCAATCACTATGTATGTATATAATGACATACACACACAGTATTGCAATCACTATGTATGTATATAATGACATACACACACAGTATTGCAATCACTATGTATGTATGTATATAATGACATACACACACAGTATTGCAATCACTATGTATGTATATAATGACATACAGTATTGCAATCACTATGTATGTATATAATGACATACGCACATGGTATTCCAATCACTGTATCAAATGACATACACACACAGTATTGCAATCACTATGTATGTATATAATGACATACACACACAGTATTGCAATCACTATGTATGTATATAATGACATACACACACAGTATTACAATCACTATGTATGTATATAATGACATAGGCACGTGGTATTGCAATCACTATGTATGTATATAATGACACACACACAGTATTGCAATCACTATGTATGTATACAATGACATACACACGTGGTATTGCAATCACTATGTATATAATGACATTCGCATGTGGACATGACATAGTAATTTGCATTTCTGGATGATAACTGTACTTCTAAACTTTTCTGGGATATTGTCCTCGGACTAGCAGTCTGAAGAACCTATCGATTTTGCGGTCAAAATGCTCAAGGTCAGTTTGACTTATTTATGGAAATTCCATTGCATTACTGGATGATACATTCCTCAAACTTAGTAAAGTAACTGAATTGGGTTGAGGGCAGAGCTCTAGATACGCTTTTCAAACTTAGTAAAGTAAGGAAATTGGTTTGAGGGCACAGCTCTAGATAAGCTTTTCAAACTTAGTAAAGTAAGGAAATTGGTTTGAGGGCACAGCTCTAGATAAGCTTTTCAAACTTAGTAACTAAGGAACTAAAAGGGTTAAGGGCAGTGCTCTAGATTAGCTTCTCAAACTTAGTAAAGTAAGGAAATTGGTTTGAGGGCAGAACTCTAGATAAGCTTAAAAAACTTACTAAATAGATCAGGCCCAGGATCCATCAATGCCCCTGGAAACCAGCGAATTTTGGAATCTGAGAGATGGATTTTGAGCCATTTTAGTTTAGGAGCGCCATAAGATGTCTGAATGGCCATAAAATGTCACAGAATCCATCCGAGTATTTAAATGACTAAATCTGTTAATTACTGTTCATAGCAGCCAGTACGGCAGTAGGATTTAAATTTGGGCTCACGAATATGGGCAGCTTTCATTTGGGCATGACTTAAAAGTCAGATGAAGGGTAACCTAAAGGCCTGGGCCTCTGAATAATAGACTCTTCTTATCTTGCATGTCTTATAGCCATTGCTAGCTCACCTGGCCTGGAAGGCAAGTGAGCTTATGCCATGGCAACCGTCTGTCATCTGTCCATCAAGCTTTGCTTTAAAACGCTACTCATTAACCGCATGGCATTTCTCGCATTGAAATACCCTAGAGTGGTGCGCTTCAGAGCTCAAAACTTAGGTTGGTCAATTTGTTGGTTATGGTTTAAAAATGGTACTCTTTAATCAATGGGCTGCTTTCAACAAAACGTGAGTGAAACGATCATATGGCGGTAGTCTTCAACATATCAAACAAGAATATTGATTGATAATTTTTTGGGGAGGCCATCTTGGATTTTCAAAAAATTATGCATCATGTCTATTTAAATTCAAATGGCTCAAGTGCTAATGGTCCAGCTTACAAGCGTCACAGGCCTTTGAGCATCTTGTTAGCTCATCTGGCATAAATGGCCAAGTGAGCTTATGCCGTGTCGTCTGTAAACTTTTTCTTTAAACAACTTCTTAAGAGCCAGTGGGCCGATTTCAATTATATTTGGCAGAACACATCCCTAGGGATAACGATCTAAGTTTGTTAAAACGAAGCCAATCGGTCAATTTGGCCAGTGGTCATCTTAGATTTCGGCCAATTTTTAGAAATTTCTTTAAAAATCTCCGAAACTGCTTGGGGGAATTGATCCAACACTTGTGAAACATCATCTGGGGCAAGGGGTAAGCCAAGTTTCTTCAAGAGAACTTGGTTGAACAAATGGTACGGCAGCCATCTTAGATGACATAGTTTTCGTGAAAACGTCTAGAACCGCTGAAGGGATCGGGCTGAAATTTGGGAGATATGGTTATGGACTAAGTAAGGGCCATTAAAGTTTGTTCAAGGGAAGTTGATCCATCAAAAAACATGGCCACCGTGGGCCATTCGAAATGTAACGTTTTTGACGGCCATGTTGGTTTTTCTAATTTGATGGATTTTGAGGCCGAAATAGTTTTTTATGTTTTTTAGTATTCTGATCTCAAATTTGCCATTTTGGAAACTGTCGAATAAGCGGTTTGGCGGCCAACTTGGATCATTTTCCTGCCAAAACCTCACATGTATACTAAAGCAATGGGAAATTTAAAATGTCATCAAGAACTACTGGGCTGATTTAAATTATATTTGGCAGGAACAGTCTGTAGGGCATAGAGATTCAAGTTTGTTCAAACGAAGCTTATCGGTCTATTTGGCCAGCGGCCATCTTGGATTTTACCAGATTTAAAGAAAATATCTTTAAAAATCTGCTCCGAAACCGCTGTGGCATCCATTCAGAACTCATGAAATATGATCTAGTGAAAGAGCTGAACCAAGTTTGTTCAAGGGAACTTGATTGACCAAATAGTACTGCGGCCATCTTGGATGACCTAGTTCTCACAAAAACGACTTCAGAAATGTTGAACCGACCGGGCCGAAATTTGGCAGATATGATTAGGGACTAAGAGCCATTAAAATTTGTTCAAGGGAAGTTGATAAGTAAAAAGATATGGCTGCCATGGACCAATCAAAATGTAGCGTGTTTGACTGCCATATTGGATATTTTTATTTGATGGATTTTAAAGCCGAAATTGTTTTTATATAGGTATTTCAAATTTGCGATTTTAGAAATTGTTGGATAAACAGTTTGTCGGCCATCTTGGATCTTTTCCCGCCAAAAAATCCCATACTAAAGCAATGGGAAATTTAAAATGGCTTTGAGACCCGCTGGTCTGATTTCAAGTATGTTTGGTCATAGGCTCTAGAACTTCCATTCAGAATTTTGTTGCGTAAATATTTTGAGTGAAAATCCTAGATTTTATTAAAAATGTACCGGAAATTGTCAAATTGCTTCTTCTTACCCGTTTGACCGATTTCAATCAAATTTGGCGGACAGGATCCTATTGTCATAGGTTATAGAACTTGCATTCACAATTTTGATTTGTAAATATTTTGAGTGAAAAACTGATTTTAATAAAAATTTACATGAAATTGTCAAATTGCTTCTACCATTTTGACCAAATTGGACTGTAAGAATCCTATGGTCAGAGGCTATAGAACTTCCATTCAGAATATTGTTGCGTAAATATTTTGGGTGAAAATCCTAGATTTTATTAAAAATTTACCAGAAATTGTCGAATCTCTACTTTTCCTTACCATTTTGACAGATTTCAACCAAATTGAACTGAAAGGATTCTATTGTGATCGGCTGTAGAACCTATATTCAAAATTTTGATTCATCAATTTTTTGCGTGAAAATCTGAGATTTTATGAAGAATCTACTGGAAATTATCAAATTGAAAAATCCTTAGCTGCATGACATATGTCAACCAAATTTCACTAATGGGTTCTATAGGCTCTAGAAAGTCTATTCAGAATTTTGATTGATCAATTTTTTTGAGTGAAAATCTTAGATTTTGTGAAAAATTCACCAGAAATTGTCAAAACGCTGCTTCTCCTTAGTTGTTCAACATATTTCAAACAAATTTGGCTAGAGTGACCCTATCAAGGTAGACTTGAATTTCTATCCAGAATTTTGATTGGTCAATTTTTTGGGTGACCATCTTGGATTTTCCGAAGATTATCTATCATATCTATTTAAATGCAAATGGTTCAAATGCTAATGGTCCAGGTGAGCGCCACAGGCCCTTGGGCTGGATAGCATGTATTGCTATGCAAATTATAAATTGTAGCAGTGCTATAACTTAGCATTTTGAAGTGAATGCAATCAGGGCATGGTAAAAATTAAAACAGAGTGCCCTTGTTGAGGTTAGGTTGCCCACATTCTACTATATTATATAATTAATAGGTACATACTTGGATTATTATAAAATAATAGAGTTTGAATGAAGGTGCTATTCATCAACATTCAAAGTGACAATGATTCTGGAATTGCATTTGTATTATGCCATGATATAAGATAAAAATCAACAAGCTATGGATTTATAAGTATTCAAGGCACTGATATTTTTCCCAAGCACCAAAATTAGCATGCTCATGAGGGCATCTGACTTTTGATATCCAAATGTCCTCAGTCATTTTCAAGTGGGTTTACATCAGAGCACGCACGGAGTTACAGCACTGTGTATAGCAGTCAGCAAAATTCTATAGCAACCAACTCGCACTAATAGATTCCCTGTATCTCAATCTCGGAGCAAACAAACAGGAAAGCTGTTGAATATTTTGAAATTAATATGACTGGAATCCATTGCTGCTGTAGGCTTAGATGTCCAAAAAGAAATCCAGTATTAGTTGGTTGAGTTTATTATTATACTTCTAACACAAATATCTGTGGTGTATATATACACCTGTGCAAAAGTTAAGCACCACCCTATTTTTACGCACATGCGAGGGTATATTCATGTGCTATGAAGAAAGCAATAGCATAAACATTTATGTACCCATCCATCTTAGTGCAAGAGGTAATAATGCAACTAGAGGAATGCTGATTATGATGGTGGGGAAACACTGTATGTTTTTGTTTGAACTTGAAAACGAGGCCTGAATATGGTTACGTTGACACAACTGACAAGTATTGCCCTACAGTTGACACACGTGGCTAGATTGTCATTAATGGTGTCTGAAAACGAAGTTTAACATCTGTGCACGAGTTTGAGACTGTCATTATTAATACCGGGTATATCCACCTTGTGCCTGGATGACGGCCTGGACACGACGTCTCATGCTGGTCACCAACCGACTGATACGCCATTGTGGTATTAGTTGCCATTCAAGATGGAGTGCGTCTGTTAATTCCTGTAGGTTCTGCACAGGAGGATCCCTCCTCACCATGTTTCCCAGAATGTCCCAGATATGCTCAATAGGGTTCATGTCAGGGCTCCTTGCTGGCCATGGTAGGGTTTCGATGGCATTCTGGCGGAGGTATTCATGCACAGCTCTAGCACGATGTGGTCTGGCGTTGTCATCCATGAATATAGGGTGGGTTCCAGGTGCATGATTTACAAAATGAGGGACCACAACTCTATCCAGTATGGAATCTTGATATCTTTGTCCATTTAGTGTTCCAGGTACAGTCAACAGATCCAGCTTACAATCAAATGAGATGCACCCCCATATCATAACGGAACCTCCACCAAATGGAACTTCTTCCATGATGTTACGTTGGTCGTACGCCGTGCGTCTGCACCTCCATACACGAGTTCGACCATCTGTGGCATGAAGCAGGAACCGACTTTCATCGGACCAGTGTACCCGTCTCCAGGATCTCATGTTCCGGTGTCTTCTTTCGTTGCACCACCTCAGACGCTCCTCTTTGTGGTGTGCAGTGAGGAGAGGACGTCTGACAGGTCTCCTAGCTTTCATGCCAGCAGCATACAGTCTCCTTTTGACGGTAGACATTGACACTCTATTGCGCGTTTCCCATTGCTGGCTGAGCACTCTGCTGTTGGTGAATGGAGATCTCCTAACAAGGCGTACTAGGGCTCGATCATCACGGGCAGTAGTCTTCTTTGGTTTTCCAGATCTAGGCCTGTCCTTCACCTCGTTAGTTTGCCCATGTTTTGCAATCAAACGACTGATTACAGTATGGTTAATGTTCAGCTGTCTGCCAATCTCTCTGCATGACGTACCAGTGGTATGCATGCCTATGATTTGCCATTTCACACGATCACTTAACCTTCGTCTTGCCATAGCGGTTCACAATCAAGAGCTAATTCTCTCTGTACAAATAAACCACGGTCATGAACACAAAATTCTTAATCTTGTCGCCTAAATCTGTATGTAATGTTCTACACCTCAAACTGGACTTTTACATAACTGAACACGTGTGCTGTTTCCCGCCAGGCACGGACATCAAGCGGCGTGAAGTCATGCATGCATGTGCATTTCGTACTTGGAATTATGTCAGCTAACGCGGGGACAAAAAGTATGGCAGCCTAGTTGTACCATCATGTTTCTACGTTCTGTTGTTTTTGCTGGTGCTTAACTTTTGCACAGGTGTATAGTAATATTCAACACGTCTCGCGGGCACCCAAACTGGTCGCCTAGCAAATTGCCTAGACATCTTACACGCACTGCGCGCAACTGCTACTGTGTGTATTTAAAGCTTATCTTTGAGAATGCATTCTTATTTAATGTGTACCAGCTGTATTATTTGTGTTACACAATGGAATATCTGCTATAGTTATTTGAAAAAATAATGTATGTCAAGTTGGTGTGCTTACCTTAGTCAGCAACATGTTTCAATAAAAAAATTGTCAATAATCAGCTACATGTGATTTAATATTGGTTTAATTTAATATTAGTTTAATTTAGATCAAGATAAAATGGGTTAAGTCTGGCATAACAGCCTGATTCACAGAGAGATTGATAATAAAAACAATTTGTGCCGCTTCCAGCTGGCAAAGTTAGTCTATATTACGTGCCCCTCGCATCATAAATATACTCAACCATTGACATTCTGATGTGTAGCAGGGGTGAGTCCACTGTAAATATTTAGGTATGTCTGTGTTCACTTTCATAAACGCTGAAGTGGGTGTGAGCAGGTTTAGCCAATCAGAATGCGCTGTATTTCTAAAATATACTAAAATATGCAGGACTCGTGTATTTCTGGTAAAATGAAAGAATATTTGTTACGGGAGTTGTGTTATCAGAGTGCATGTCAATATAATGATACGGGGATGAGAAGGTATTCAGCATAAATGGGTTATTTAAATATTAACCAGGTTTCATTAAAGACAGTATGATTACAGATTCGTGTCTACCACAAAATAGTCAATTGTCGTGGTTCTGCGAATGAGATTAAATGTTTTTACTATTAGCCATCCAATAAACTGAATATCCAGCTAAAACCGGTTTTATAATCAACATCGTCACTGTTTTCACTTTTTGCAAAACTGCACAGCCCTAGGGGGGTGGGCTGCGGGCAAATTGCGATGCGATACCAAATAAATCATGCCCTGTGGCACAGAGATGAATATTAATATATATTTTGCAGGATCCAGTAAGAAAAAGGCGAAGCATGATGCCGCGTTACAGGCGCTGCGGATGCTTGGTCAACTCCCAGATTTCCGGGATGAAATACATAGCGGAGCTGGTGATGCATCGAATGCGTATGTTCTCTTCCAATTTAAGCATGTTTCCTTTTAAAATGTGAGCAGAGGTGTGCATGCATGTGTGTGAGCGCGTGCCTGCACGCGTACATGTAAAAATAAATGTCTGTCCGTCCCAGAAAATCTTGTCGCTACATCTTCCCAAAAATCTTGTAGCTGCACCGCACCTCCTACAGTTTGACAGAGAATTGTTTGAAACTTAGCAAGAAACATGCTTGGCTCATAGGGACACAAGTTTCTTGAAACGAAGCTGATTGGCTAATTTGACAGGCGGCCATCTTGTCTTTTGGCCGATGGTTAGAAACATCTTTGAAAAATGTCAGAAACCACGTAAATGATCGTGACGATATTTGGGAAATATCATTTCAAGGAAGCTACCACATAGCGCCTGCTGAAAATGATGGTTTCTTACAGTACATGTGTAGCACCTGCTAAAGATGAGGATTTCTCACAGTACATGTACAGTACCTGCTAAAGATGAGGATTTCTCACAGTACATGTATAGTACCTGCTAAAGATGAGGATTTCTTATAGTACATGTATAGCACCTGCTAAAGATGAGGATTTCTCACAGTACATGTATAGCACCTGCTAAATATGAGGATTTCTTATAGTACATGTATAGCACCTGCTAAAGATAGTACATGTATAGCACCTGCTAAAGATGAGGATTTCTTACAGTACATGTACAGCACCTGCTAAAGATGAGGATTTCTTATAGTACATGTATAGCACCTGCTAAAGATGAGGATTTCTCACAGTACATGTATAGCACCTGCTAAAGATGAGGATTTCTTATAGTACATGTATAGCACCTGCTAAAGATGAGGATTTCTTACAGTACATGTATAGCACCTGCTAAAGATGAGGATTTCTTATAGGACATGTATAGCACCTGCTAAAGATGAGGATTTCTCACGGTACATGTATAGCACCTGCTAAAGATGAGGATTTCTTATAGTACATGTATAGCACCTGCTAAAGATGAGGATTTCTCACAGTACATGTACAGTACCTGCTAAAGATGAGGATTTCTCACAGTACATGTGTAGCACCTGCTAAAGATGAGGATTTCTTATAGTACATGTATAGCACCTGCTAAAGATGATGATTTCTCACAGTACATGTATAGCACCTGCTAAAGATGAGGATTTCTTATAGGACATGTATAGCACCTGCTAAAGATGAGGATTTCTCACGGTACATGTATAGCACCTGCTAAAGATGAGGATTTCTCACAGTACATGTATAGCACCTGCTAAAGATGAGGATTTCTTATAGGACATGTATAGCACCTGCTAAAGATGAGGATTTCTCACGGTACATGTATAGCACCTGCTAAAGATGAGGATTTCTTATAGTACATGTATAGCACCTGCTAAAGATGAGGATTTCTCACAGTACATGTACAGTACTTGCTAAAGATGAGGATTTCTCACAGTACATGTGTAGCACCTGCTAAAGATGAGGATTTCTTATAGTACATGTATAGCACCTGCTAAAGATGATGATTTCTCACAGTACATGTATAGCACCTGCTAAAGATGAGGATTTCTTATAGTACATGTATAGCACCTGCTAAAGATGAGGATTTCTTATAGTACATGTATAGCACCTGCTAAAGATGAGGATTTCTTACAGTACATGTATAGCACCTGCTAAAGATGAGGATTTCTTACAGTACATGTATAGCACCTGCTAAAGATGAGGATTTCTTACAGTACATGTATAGCACCTGCTGATTATGAGGATTTCTTATAGGACATGTATAGCACCTGCTAAAGATGAGGATTTCTCACAGTACATGTATAGCACCTGCTAAAGATGAGGACAGTACATGTATAGCACCTGCTAAAGATGAGGATTTCCTACAGTACATGTATAGCACCTGCTAAGGATGAGGATTTCTTACAGTACATGTATAGCACCTGCTAAAGATGAGGATTTCTCACAGTACATGTATAGCACCTGCTAAAGATGAGGATTTTTCTTCATTACACCAACCACATGGATGCAGTGGAAAGAATTCAATCGCAGACGATCAAGTATGAGCAGACGGGTAGAGTTACAAAATGAACATTAAGGATACATTTGCTACCGTATTTCGCTTAATTGAAGCCTAGGCTTCTATTAGGACTAGAGGTGTTCAATTTCCAACCCAACATCTCTGAGAAAGGGGCTGGGCTTATATTAGAATTTTACCAAAAAAGTTTTCTAAAACTGATACCACAGAAATTCAACGCATTTTCTCCCGTAAAAATTCTCATCGCCTATGCCTGTTTAATGTATACCTCAAAACATCACCGGGGAAGTGAAATTATTTGATTTGAGCGCCTAAATATTGCGTGTCCTTTAATAAAGGTCGTTAATTACATCAAAATTAATCCACAATTTGATATAAAATGGCGTCGCGAAAAATACAAATCACGTGATTCGGCTCCAATTGAAGAGTTTATTTTAGAGCGAGTACTCAGATATAAATATTTTGGAATCGGGGACTCGGAACTCGGGAATTTCTATATATTATCATTGCGCGATAGGAACTGAGTTTTATACTGATCTGAATAATGGGTACCCATTTGATAAACTCTCGTTAGCGTATAATATCTCGCGAGAACACGCTGCCTCCCATTGCAAAAGAACCTCTGGCTCGCCAACTTAAAAAGCTGTCTATATTGTCGTTCGTAATAATTCAATTTGGATCATTTAATGTTGATTGGCTTTACGAAATTGATGTGCATTTTCTCCCGTGCTTGTTTGATACATAAATTTGGTCATAAAATATATTTATAATAAGGAAGGTATTTAATCATGCCAAGAGTGTTTTACACGCATTTTGACTACAAAAGTGCTGAATAAACTTTATTATATCTTGAACATACATGTTTGTACGTGGCCTACTATTAGTATTAATCTAATAGGTTGACGAGATTTACAAATTCGAGGCCTATATTGACTTCTAGAGGTGCCGGAAATATATCAGGGCAGAGATCTGTTTGAAGTAGACACACCCTGTGACACGATTGTTATTATTATACATGCTATTCTTACAAATTGACTCTTAAAAAAAAATTTCCTATACAATCTGCTGTGTTATGGGGTGGGCTTCTAATACAGAGTTTTGCCGTTTTGAAATTGCTAAGAAATCATAGGAGCTCATATGTCAAAGTTAGGGGGTGGGCTTCTATTAGAGCATAGGCTACAATTAAGCGAAATATGGTAGGTGTTATAGAAATGAAAAGCATTTGCAATAAGTATTTTGAGATAAGTATTTGCATTTGCGGTTGAACCAGTGTGAAGTATTTGCATTTAAATGCTTTTAAAAATATTTGACCCAAGTCTGGTTCGCTGACTGGTAAAGCTTCAAATACCTATATGTATGTTCACTAGTCTCTATTCACTTAATTATCTCCTGTTAATCTTCAGGCATTGTTAGCCTAGTCATATTTATACATTGTTACGCGAGACGCTTTATGTTCTTCTTATATACCCAGATATATAGAATAATAGCATTTTATCAATAACAGCCTACGAATCTGTCGTTTTGCTCCGTGTGTTGGAAAATGACATTTTGTAGCTGTCATGCGAGTCACGATGTTCAGGTTATCAGCTTCCTACTTTTTAGTATGGATTGAGATATATATTTATTATTTCTTTGGAGGTTTTATAAGGATGTATTACTAAAAACAAAATTGCTTTCCAAAATCATTCAGTAAATTAGATTTGAGCATTAAAAACAGTGACGCGAGTCACAATCAAATGGCTGAAATGCTTCAGCAGCCATTTTGGATGGCCTAGTTTTCGGGTTTTCGACTTCTATTATCGTATCTTCCAGTGAACAAAGCAAGGATTCTGTCTAGTATCTGTTATTGCGGAAAAACTGCTTCAATCCAGAGAGCAAACCTTGAATTGTGTCTTATAAGTTATTGCGGAAAAACCATTGCCTCTACTATTACCTTGTCTTCCAGTGAGCAATGCTTGAATTCTTTCTGTTATCTACTATTGTTGAAAACCATTGCCTCTACTATTACCTTGTCTTCCAGTGAGCAGGGCGAGGAAGTGATCCCTGGTAATCCAATCGGAGAACTGCAGGAGTATTCACAGAAGAATATGATCAAGCCACCAATGTACGAGTTCACTGAGGAGCCAGGTCCAATACATTCAAAGAAGTTCATCTGTCAAGTGAAACTCGGAAAGCACCAAGAGAAAGGTACCAACATAATAGATATATAAAAGATAGTGGTTAATTACACTAGCCCTGTATCAGGGATGGGGTAATAGTAATAAGTAATAGTAATAGGCTATTACAATGATTTCCATGAAATAGAAATAGATCTTTAATTGTACAATGTAGTTGTAATAGTAATAGATTGAAAAGTAATAGGTAATAGCCTTATCCTATTACTTGTCTATTACAGGGGTATTTTTAATATATGCAACAACAGCCAAACATGGTATCTGCTGTTTAACTATTTAATTCTGAATGTCTCTGTGTGCATTAAACTGTTGTTCTTGCACGACAACAACTGTTTGCAGCAAGACCTTAGGCCTGAGGCAGCAACAGCCTAATCGGTTTCAAAACATTTAATAGAATATTTCTTGTATTGAATCTTATACTACAGAGTTCAGAATCAACATGTTAACCTTTCACTGAGGCCACCCATAAAATGATTTTGTTTCCTGCAAACCGGGTGTATAAAAAAGATTTCAGTCGGGAGGGAGGGGGGGGAGGGCGGGCGGGAGGGAGGGAGGGAGGAAATTAAATTTTTTTTTAACTTAATTATTTTAAAGAGGTCATAAATATTTGGTTTCCAGATATTTGACCAGATATCAATTAAATATGGTTGTAATTGCCAAATTTGTTATGTTTTTCATGCCACAATTAGCAAAATGGATTCATATTGCATACAAATGGCATTAAAACATTGTAATTTGTATAGTTTGATAAATGTATGCATGTTTTAACATTTATGCTGGGTAGCAAATTTTTTTTATATTCCCGGCCGGGTGAAAACAAAGACAAATTTCAGCCGGGAGGTTTACAGGAAACGAAACTATTTTATATTTTTACCTGATGAAACGTTCTTTCTAACAGTTTCCAAGCAAACATATTTGAAATTTGTAGAATATTTTGAAACTAATTTGGCTAGAAGCTGTTGCTTTCGAAGACCAACTGCTTCATTGCAAATTAATTTCAGAGACTTATTAATAGAATATCACAGGATAAAAAATTTGGCTTGTCTGGTTCCCACCTTGTGAATACCAACAGTCTATCCAGATATCTGTCATAGGCCTGTTTCAGGGAGTCCAAACATAAACCTTGTGAATACCAACAGTCTTTTCTGTCATAGGCGTGTTTCAGGGAGCCCAAACATAAACCGTCTGAATACCAACAGTCTATTCAGATATCTGTCGTAGGGCTGTTTCAGGGAGTCCAAACATAAACTTTGTGAGTACCATTTGTCCATTCTGTGATATGGCGGTTTCATGGTCTCGGCAGATGCTGACTAGTAAAAAAAAAGTGAAAATCAGCTTTAGCCCTTTTATGGCTAAGCCCCGGCCTCTGGAGTGATCAGGCTAAGAGAAGACTAATTTTGAAAATTTACTGTTGGAGTGACTGGCTTGATAAACAAGTCGGTCATTACAGTGGTAAAATTTAAAGTCATCTCTTGGCTTGTAAATAGACATTCACTGAGCAGATATTAAAGGGTTAAAATATGTCATTGCATGAAAATTAAATCTTGTTGCCTCCAGTGGCCATGTACACTGGTGCCAGGTAGACTGAGGCCAGGTACACTGTTTAAATTCAGTTGTCTGACCACTCCCCAGTTGGTCCTTTTCTGTAAATGTAATTCTGAGGAAAATCTATATTGTTGTAAGTTATACAGGTACAAACTACAGAATACTTTCTTTTAAATACTAGCTCAACCAATTCCAATTCAATTTCATTTTATTGCGTTAGAAACCATACATTATGGGGGTCTGTATACCATATAGTCAACCATAATTATATTAACATGCATTTGCTGAAAGACCCCATTAGTTGGTTTGTCCCCCAGAGCCACCATTAGTTTGAAATTTGGTTGTCATGCAGTAAAGTCGCTGACCGCAGGAATGTGGAAATTGTGTGCCATAAATGTATTCAATTTTAAAGGATTATTTAAAAATTGAATGTTCTGTATTTTCACAATTGCTGAAGAACTCATCCCCCATCACAAATTCACTGAATAAGTGAACCTAGCTGTTCTCAACATATTATCTCAGAGAACTGAACTGGATTTTTAAACGAGAAGGTATGGATGAGTTTTACTATAATATTAACTGCTTTGCATTTTAGCCGTAGCCAAGTCAAAGAAGGATGCTAAACGTGCAGCCGCGTATATGATGATCCAATACTTACGTAGTCTGCAGGGTGATTCAGAACAACCATTTGTGCCAGAGGAGCTCGATGAGGATGATGAAATTCCACTGGTCAGTGTTTTAGATGCTTTGCATGTTGCGTTAAAGTTCTTAACCATTCTGATGTGAAAATTAAAAATTGTAAAGTTATGTTAAAAGATGACCTGGTATTCATTTTTCAACAAATTTGATGGAGACCTCAACATCGTCCACCAAAATTGTTGAAAAATCTCCACATGTTTCTTTGCTATTGACACATCAAGTAAAAGATAAAATATTAACCTCAGAGCACTTCGGAAGTAATAACGCTTCAACACAAATGGAAACAAGATGGTGGTAAGGGATGCACAGTTTCGGTCACATACATCGATCCATATCTGCGTCGATATAATTTCATATCAGTTTTAGTCGAATTATTGTTTTTAACTTAGCTGACCTGTCAGTCCAGTGAGCTATAGAGAGCACGCCCATGTGTCTGTCTTTGTATGATGTAGATAATGCTGGCACATTTTGTTATTTCTAGCCGGATTGAAACAATGTCTAGTCAAGTCATATCAGCATCTAATACCTGTGCTGATAAAGTATTCTTTGTTGACATCTTTTGTGATATTTAAAGATATTGACTTATGATGGTGGGTGGCTATAATCTGCCAACAATATAATAACTATGTCCATCTGGATAATATAGGTCAAATGTCAATTTTTCGATTGAATCAGTAGTCAGTTATTCAGGCAGCATATATCTTGTTATCTGTCGTATACATCAAACAAACTTGGTGTATGAATGAATGCCTAGGCTAAGCGTGTATCATTTGCAAGTGATCAGGCCGAAGTTGGGGAGATATGATTAGACACTAAGGGCCATTAAAGTTTGTTCAAAGGAAGGTGATCCGTCAGAAAACCTGGCTATCATGGGCCAATCGAAATGTAACATATTTGGCGGCCATATTGGATTTTTTTTATATGTATTTTGAGGTCGAAAATGGTTTTATATGTTTGTGGGTATTCTGATCTCATATTTGCCATTTTTTAAACTGTTGGATAAACGGTTTGGCGACCATCTTGGATCTTTTTCCTGCCAAAAGCTCCCATACTAAAGCAATGGGAAATTTAAAATGGCTTCTCGAAAACCACTGGACCGATTTCAAGTATATTTGGCAGGAAACATTCTGATGGCATAGAGGTCCATGATTGTTCAAACAAAGCCGATTGGCCAATTTGGCTGGCGGCCATCTCGGATTTTGGACAATTTTTAGAAATGTCTAAAAATCTCAGAAACTACTTGGGATCAATTCAAAATGCATGAAATATCATCTAGGGCAAGAACTGCACCAAGTTTGTTCAAGGGAACTTGATTGGCCAAGTGGTTTAGCGGCGATCTTGGATAACCAATTTTTTGCCAAAACAACAGGCACTGAACGGATTGAGCTGAAATCTGGGAGATATTGTTAGGCATTAAAGTTTGTACACGGGAAGTAGTTACATCAAAAACATGGCCGCAGTGGACCAATCAAAATGTAGCCTGTTTGGCAGCCATATTGGACTTGCAAAAATGTCCACAAACTCATTAAAAATACCATTAAACAACCCACTAACAATTTTGACAAAAAATTAGTGGTCCAGGTGAGCGACACGCCCCTCGGCCCTCTTGTTTAATTTACACCATTCCTTTCTCAGCCCAGTGATGCGTATTGTTTAGTTTACACCGTTCCTTCCTTTCTCAGCCCAGTAACGCATATTCATCCCTGAAGCGAGATAAGATGATGATCAGCAAGCCTGAAGATGAAACTCTTATTGAAGATTTCTATAAGAAATTGTCAGTTAGCGATAACGAGGCTCTGAAGACGCTCAAGTCAGAGGTGTGTGCGTCAGGTCGTGTGGATTATTGCCGATTCCTGCAGGAAATAGCTCGTGTACAGAAGTTACGTGTCACTTACATGGATTTGGAGGAACCAAGCCTCAACGGTATGTCTGTCGTCTAAAGATGCCATTTAACCATTTAATGGCAGAATCTCTTGTATGTTTGCTGTCTCAAGATGGCACTTAACCGTTTAATGGCAAAATCTGGTCAAGAAAATCAAAATCATTTCCCAATTGATTGAATGTCCACAATTTGCAGGCCAAACGAAGACTAAAATGGCCTAGTGAGCTTATTCCATGGCGACTGCCCGTCCGGCATCCTGCATCTGGCAACTTTCTTTAGACCACTGGACCGATTTCAATTTAATTTGGCATGAAACATCATTTTGTTCAAACGAAGCTGATGGGCCAATTTCCTGGCGACAATCTTGGATTTCAGCCGATTTTTAGAAATGTCTTAAAATCCTTTGTGAAACCGCTTGGGGAATCGATTCAAGTCTTATGAAACATCATCTAGGGCAAGAGGTAAGCCAAGTTTGTTCAGTAGAAATTGAATAACCAAATGGTTCGGCGGCCGTCTTCGATAACCTTCTTTTTTTTCGAAAACGACCTCTGGAACCGCTGATGCGAGATCCTCAGGGTGAAGTTTGAAAGCTATGATTTGGGACTAAGGGCCATTAATACGGTTTCATACTGGTCATGGAAATCCTGGAAAGTCATGGAATTAAAAAATTTAAATTCCAGGCCTGGAAGGTTATGGAAAAGCAGTGTTTTTTATCATAGGTCATGGAAAATGGTAATCATGTAAAATAAAAAGATATCTGTTGGCATAAATCACCTCGATGCAATACAAATTACGGCAACAGCTTATCAAAACAAGGGTGTGTTTTGGTTGCTGCAAGAGGCAATATTCAGACATTTTGCCAATTAACTCGGATCTTATTTTTGGAGCTAAGTCATAAACACTAATCTCCTACATATTAATTCTTGGAGGTCATGGAATTTGTTAATTTTGGTCATGAAATGTCATGGAATATCAAACACAGGAAGATGTACGAACCCTGCATTAAAGTTTGTTCAAGAGAATTTTTAAGTAAAATAATATGGCCGCCGTGATCCAATCAAAATGTAGCCTGTTTGGCGGCCATATTAGATATTTTATTTGTTGGGTTTTTTTAAGCCGAAATTGGTTTTATATAGGTTTTTGTGTATTTTGATTTCAAATTTGAAATTTTCAAAACAGTCGGATAAATGTTTTGTCGGCCATCTTGGATCTTTTTCCCAGCAACAACTCCGATACTAAAGCAATGGGAAGTTAAAAATTTCTTCAATGGGCCGATTTCCAGTATATTTGTCAGGAAGCATCCATCATATTATTACGGCCGAAACGCCATTAAAATTTGTCCATTGAAGGCTAATACGTAAAAAAGCATGGCCGTAGTGGATCAATCAAAATTTAGCGTGCTTTGTGGCCATCTTGCATCACATACGCATGCACGCATTTCTAGCCAAGCCCTGCCCATTTCTAGCCAACCCCTGCCCATTTCTAGCTATGCCCCGTCCATTTCTAGTTATGACTTGCCTGTTTCTAGCTATGCTCCACCCATTTCTAGCCAAGCCCACCCATTTCTTAGCTATTCCCAGCCCATTTCTACCTATACCCGTCCATTTCTATCTGTGCCCTGTCCATTTCTAGTTATGCCCCTCACATTTCCAGCTCTAACTTGCCTGTTTCTAGTTAAGCTCGCCCCAATTCTAGCTATGCCAAACCCATTTCTAGCCAAGCCCACCCATTTCTTAGCTATTCCAAGCCCATTTCTACCTATACCCCGTCCATTTCTATCTGTGCCCTGTCCATTTCTAGCTATGCCCCTCCCATTTCTAGCTCTAACTTGCATGTTTCTAGTTAAGCTCACCCCAATTCTAATTAGCCCTGTCCATTTATAGCTATGCCAAACGCATTTCTAGTTATGCCCTGCCCATTTCTAGTTATGCCCTGCCCATTGCTTAATATTAAACAGCCCCTAAAGCTGCGTAGAGAACATGTCCAGTACAGCCTAGAATGTGCCATAAAACTGCAGTCCCTAGAGACAGGTGAAAGCAATTCTTCCTGTGGCTCTTCTAGACGTCTCACCCACCCACACATGTTTGGTCCTCAATGATAATTACCCTCAGTCGCTTCTAGAATTCTCACCTGCTCTCATGTTTGGTCCTCAATGATAATTACCCTCAATCTTCTAGAATTCTCACCCACCCACACATGTTTGGTCTTCAATAATAATTACCCTCAGTCCAATAGGGTAAAAGTGTATTGTATTTGGGCCTCAAAGTGTGCATAGTTGCGTGTGCCTGTGTGCTTGAGTGTGTCTGTGTACATGGGTGCGTGTACGTGTGTCTGTGTGCGTACATGTGTCTATATACAGACACGCGTGTGCCCGTGTGGATACGAGGGAAGATCTGTAGGAGTGTGAGGGTCTGGGGAGGAAGAGCGTCTGGTGGAGGGAGAGGGTCTGAATGAGGGTCGGGAGGAAAGGGGTCTGGAAGATGGAACATTTCTGCGGGAGGGAGGGTTTGAAGGAGGGAGGGTCTGGAGGAGGGAGATGGTCTGGGAAAAGGTCTGCAATAGCTTGAGTGCTCGTGTATGTTTCTATTCACATGATTGCTGTAAATCAATGCAGAGTTGAGGCAGTGTCTTGTCCAGTTAAACACTGTGCCGATTACTGTGTACCATGGAAGCGGCGCTACCATCGAGGATGCGCATGCACAGGCGGCCCACAATGCACTGCATCACCTCAAGATCAAGATGAACGCAAACCAAACAGGATAAGTGACGGCTTTTTCCTCGAAACCAGAAAGAATCGATGACAAGAACATCTGTCTCATCGTCATCGCTGAGAGTGGCCTATTTTGTTGTTGCAGCGTAACCTCTCTAATATTGGATGCAGCTCCTCGTTAAACGTTTAATGATCATATGTGTCAAGAGACGTGTTTGGACTTAATAATATGCGATTATTGGAAATAAATAGGTATTTTTGACAATGTTCGCTTAGTATGACTGGCTTCTTTACGAGGTGGCTCTTTCAAGAGGAGTGTTACAAGCTCTAAAGAACCAGTCATAATGGACCATTTTCAAAAATGCATATTTCTCTGTAGATGTTTATTGTCACTGACCAGAACTACTGCCCCTTGACACAGGTGACCACTAATGTGTTAATCTCTTAGTGTGCCACTATGAAAGGTCAGAGGTCGGCAGTTGGGATATATTCCAACGCCCTTGAGATATATTGCTTTTTGATGTGCTTGAATACTTTTGTGCAACTTAGTTGAATTTGTTGTTGTTGTTGTTGTTGAACTGCAAGCAAAGAGCTGAACTGAATAGGAATAGGGTTGTAAGTCTCGGGTTATTTTCTTAAGTCAAAAACAAGACCAATGTTTGAGTGCATAAAGCGATCGTAAGACTAAGACCGCCATATCTCTGTATATTATATTTGTAGGATGTAGTCATTGAATCATTTTAAATGCACTCGGCTACAGAATGGGGCTGAAAATTCAATTCAGTGAAACCGATATCTGTTTTAAGTTGTGACAATATACATGCAGCCAGATGAAAAAGCTAATCATAAATACAATTTCTAGACCACACTTGTTATACCAAGTTCAGAAAGAATGATGCGGTGACATGAATTTATTGAGAAAACACCAACATTTGTAGCCTAACTGGTTTACTTTTGAAATCAAAAGTTATGGTCTTGGAAGATGTTGTGTATCGCCGTCGGCTTTTCGTCTTGTGGTCTCATCCGCCCATTCTGAAAATCAACACTTAACAGTCCGACTGAGTTTGTGCAGACGACACAATCCGGGGTTTAGTTATATCTATGGACATGATAAATATTTTGAAAATTGAAAGCAACCAACAACTTTCAGTCAAACTATGTTCAAAATTATTAGAAAGTCAAGTATTTTTGCGCACTGGTGGCTTTCATCAGCGAGACAGTTAAAGTGGGTTTACAATCCTATGCTTAATCAAAAATTGACAACGAATCGCTCTTGTTTTACTTTACGTTGTGCAGCATTCATGTGTCTGTGCGTACACGTGTGTGCGTGTGTGTGTGTAGATAGTTCTTGCAGTAATTATATTTATGCTCTCAAATCTTAACAGATTTTACGAGCAGTGCAGTTCAGGGGTGCCGTAGTATATGCCAACTGCCCTAATACCTCTAAGCACAAAGGAATAATGCCTGTAAGATATATATTCGTAGGTAATGCCTACTGAAATGTTTCCTATCGGGTTGTTATAATGATAACAATATTATTATTTCAATATTATTAGTGATTATTGTCAATTGTTAATGAAGTATGTATGGTTTTGTCATTTCTGAAGAATTGTAAGTAATCCATCATTGAATGTAATTTAAAATAGATTAGAAATACGTAATTATTGTTTGTTTTTGTTTATTTTCAACGATCTCTGTTGTTATACGATGCTATGAAATGTCTGGTCAGTGTACAGTCAAACTGTTTAAGTCTTTAATGGTTAAACCAGCCAAAACTGGCCTATTATTGTCCGTTTGGAAGGTAAGATTATTTTTAACCGAGCCAGTCGTTCGTGGTAAATATTAAAAATAGTTTTCTCTTGGCCTTTAAAGACAGTCATTAAGCAACTGTTTTGATTTTATTGACCAAAGATAACGTGTGTCGCTCACCTGGAAAATTGGCATGTGAGATCGTTTTATATTAAAAAACATTCATGATTTGCTGGGAACATTTGCAAAATCCTAGATTACCCCTCTAATTTATTCAAGAAAATTTAAATTTTCTCATAGAAAATATCCCTTTGCAGACCAAGAGAGGACAATTTTTTTAAATTTATCACTGGAATGAGTCATTCCAATGGTAAATTTTCAAACAGTCTTCTTGGTTTGCAAATGGACAGACAGTTCTCAAGACCACTGCAGAAACCATTTTTTGGCTTGACCACAACATTCTGTAGATGAGTTGACAACCCTAGCACCATAGTCATCCCAGCCAAGTGTGGTTGAAATCCGACCAGCGGTTAATGAGGTTTAAAGCAAAGGTTGATGGCTGACGGACAGTTAGACAGACGATGGATGTTTGCCATGCCATAAGCTCATTTAGAACTATGTACTCTATAGAAGTTGTGAAGCCTAATACCATATGGTCTTTGGAAACAAGTTCTCATGAAATTGACCCAGCGCTATAGGCTTTTAACTAATTTCCCGAAAACTTTTATAAAGTCAAGAGGGCATCCAAAAAAATTGATCACTCAAAAATTGTATACAAGTTCTGAAGCCACCACAATACCATCCAAATTATGTTGAAATAGGCCAAGCGGTAAATGTATAGATACATTTTAAAACAAAAATTAACAGACATTCGCTACACCATGGGCTCGCTTTTGTCTCAGTCCAGGTGAGCTAAAAATTACCACAGGAATTACTGGCTCCGTTATAGCGGCAGTCGTTCCTGTGGTAAATTAAAAAAAATTGCCTGTAAATTGACATTTTCTATGAGAAAGCCGGAATCTTCTTAATTAACCAAATTCGACCATTGAAGCTGTCGTGTTCCATTAAATATACACACTTTGGCACGAGATATGAGATGACTGATCAATTTACCCAGCATTCAATGCTATCCGGCGTGCAATGTTACCCAGCATGTAATAGCCTGACTCCATAATCATTGTAACTATTAGAGGCCATATTTGTTGAGTCTATTGTTTGCACAAGTCGGGATTTCTCAAACAAAACCAACCTGCTTGCATGTGCAAATAGTCATTTGTCCTCCAGCTCTGGAAACGTAAGCATGCACATAAGGCGTATTCACGGCAGTACATTCGACAGTGTATTTCAATACTGTTCAGAGAAAGTGTGTCAATGTCCAGGAGAGAATAGGAGAAAGCTTTTAAATACATTGACAGTAATTTGGGTGAAAGTTGTTGCTGTCAATGACAGCACCAACATTCAGTCTAATTGTTGTCAAAATAATTAGTAAGTAATGCAATTACTACCTGCTATATATTTGATAAAAAATTTGAAAAGTTGCTGCAACAGCTTTCAGTCTGTATTCTAAAATAATCATCATACATTTCACTCAACACTTGCTATGGATTTGAAGAGCAATTTGACTAAGTTGTTGCTGACTAAGGCAGCAACAATGTCATCAAATTGTTGTCCTTACAATCACACGGCATTAGTATTACTGTCTAAGTAGAGTGAGTGAGTTATATGGCCAAAATACGCTTTGCCTGCGCGAAAGAAATAATTCGGCTAGCTAATGCACAAATCTGTCAACGAAACATACACGACGTTTGCTAAGCATTCATTCTTTGCGAGAACGCGTATATAGGCCTACGCTCACTTTACTTAAATAGTAATGTATTGATTGCACGTGTGTGTGGATAATAATTCGACACTGTTGTTGGTGTCTTAGAAACCAACAATTTACAGTCAAATTGCTATTCAAATCTGTAGCGAGAGTCGACTAAAATTATGATGATTATTTTAGAATATAGAGACTGAAAGCTGTTGTAGCAACAGTTTTCATACAAATTAGTATCAAATCTGCACCAGGTAGTAATTGCATTACTTAATAATTATTTTACAATAATTTTACTGAATGTTGTTGCTGTCATTGATAGCAATAACTTTCACACAAATTGTTGTCAAAATATATAAAAGCTTTCTCTAATTTTCTTATGGAAATTGACACACTTGCACTGAACAGTATTGAAATGCAGGGTGTCGAATGTACTGCCATTAATAGTACGCCCTATGTGCATGCTTCCGCTCTCAGAACTGGAGAACAAATGACCATTTGCACGTGCAGGCGGGTTGGTTTTGTTTGTGAAATCCTGGCCTGTACAGACAATAGACTAAACGAGTATGGCGTCCAATAGTTACAACGATTATGGAGTCAGGAAATTGCATGCTGGGTAAATTGAACAGAAATCAGCAGGCATCTCGTATCTCGTGCAAAAGGGTCTATGTTTAATGGAACACGAGAGCTTTAATCTCTTGGCTCAACCATTCAATGACTAAACCTTTAACATACAGAAAATGTCCATTTGCAGACCAAGCGAACATTATTTTTAGCTCGGCCTTACGAAGTAAAACAAGCTATTGCGATACCCTGTACGTCGTCTGGCGTCGTCCAATTTGCGTTTAGCTCAACTATTCTGTTTATATCTCAGTTTTGGTTAATCATACTGGACCCAAACTTGGGCACATGCTTACTTATAATGACACATCATCTCACAATGAACTTGAGGTCAAGGTCACTGTGACCTTGGTAAAAATCGCTTTTTTTTCAGCATTAACTTTTTCCGTTAAGCTCAACCTTTCTATTTATATCCTAGGTTTGGTTAATGATATTTGACCCAAACTTGGACACATGCTTCCATATAAGGACACAACATCCAACAACAATGTTGAGATCAAAAGGTAAAAACTTTTTTTTTCAACATTATCAGTTTCCGCTTACCTCAACATAGCAGTTTATATCCCATCTTTGGTTAAACATACTGGACCCAAACTTGGAAACATGCTTAATTACAATAACACTGTATGACAAAATGCCCTCGGGGTCAAAAGGTCATGGTCACTGACCTTTGAAAAAATCAGGTTTTTTTCAACATTAACAGTTTGCCTTTAGCTCAACTTAGCAGTTTATATCTGATCTTTGCTTAATCATACTGGACCCAAACTTGGACATGTTTCCTTATAATTACCCACCCCAAAGGGTCTAGTAAGCTTATGCCATGGCAGCTGTCCGCCGCCTATCCATCGTCTGCCCATCCATCAAATCGCTTCTCCGTAAAGCTTTGAGCGATTTCAACCAAATTTGCCTGAAAGAATCTTATGTTGCTACCCTCCAGAACTTTATTCAGAATTTTGATTGGTCAACTTTTTGGGTGAAAATCTTAGATTTTTGAAAAATTTAACAGAAATTGTCATAGCGCTGCTCCTTAGTGGCTTATCATATTTCAACCAAGTTTGCATAGAGGGACCCTAACCCATGGTAGAATCCAGTAATTCTATTCAGAATTTTGATTCATCAATTATTTGGGTGATTTAATGATTTTATGAAAAATCTACAGGAAATAGTCAAAATGTTACTCTTCATTAACCATTGGGCAGAGTTTAACTTAATGTAGCATTAATGACCAGATGTGTGTAGGCTTCTTCAGAACTGGTATATAGAATTTTAATGTGTCCATTTTTTTTGTTGTGAAACCCTTAGATTTTATGAATGATTTGCCGAAAAATGTCAAAACACTACTCATTAACGGCTTGCAGATTTTAACTTAATTGTTTTGGAAGGACCCTGTCGGACCAAGGCTTCAAATCTTGTATGTAGAATTTTGATTGGCCAGAAATCCTTTAAAATGCTACTCTTCCTTAATCAATGGCCCGATTTCAATGAAACTTGGGTGGGATGCTATCGTGATCAACTTTTCCAGCAGTGTTTAAATCGCTACTACGACTGCTTAATTAACAATTAGATTTCAAACGAACGTGGTGGAAGTATCCTATGATGATAAGCTTTAGGAAATAAAATGAGAATTTCAATTGGTCAATTTCTTTGACGGTCATCTTGGATTTTCTGGAAATTATCCATCATGTATATTTAATTACAAATGGTTCAAATGCTAATGGTTCAGGTGAGCGTCACAGGCCCTTGAGCCACTTGTTGATAAGTGTATTGGTAAACCTATATTTATATTATGTTTGTCAAGCTTCATAGATCATTGTAAAGTCGAGCGTCATGGTTGCATTGCAAGCACATTTCTGGTTAAAGATTTATGACGGGATTGACTGGTTCGGTTATTGAGTTAGTCATACCCGTGGTAAGTTATGAAAAATAGTCTTCTCTTAGTCTGCCAATGGACATTTTCTATGTCCACTAGAGAAGCCGCTTTTGGTTGGTCTGAGTGTTAGTGTTGGGACTCCCCAGGTATGCTATGTTGCATGTCCGAGAATCCGTTCAAGAATACGTTTTCTTTGATTGATTTTTTACTGTCGCTAAATACAGGTATACACAGAAGAAATGGTGCCATAAATATCGGTGTTTAAAATTTAGCATTAAATGATCTCCACTGGTCTTGAGGACTGTCCATTTGTGGGCCGAGAGAAGACTGTTTTTGAACATTTATCACTGGAATGTCTGCCTTGTAAACTGAGCCACGCATGCAAGTGATAAATTTTCAAAAGTAGTTCTGGCTTGAAAATGGCCATTAACTAAGGATAACTTAATTTTCTGGGCCCATAAATGTATGAAAAATGTCTTAGTGAATGATTAGTGTTTTTATTTTTCTAACCGACAAACCAGCAATTTTAGGATCCTCTAATTATTTAGTAATAGTATACCAGCTGTCTGTTGTATTGATTAATGAATAAACCATGATGAATAGGATTTATGTGTTGTTATGAAGCCATTTATGTAGTCCTCTTGTCTGTCTGTGTGTCCATGTCCAGATAATTCTTGCACATCCATCCTTCAGTCAGTCTGTCATTCATGTATAAAAAGGTGTCATATTGTCCTTCATACAGTACAACATCCATCCTTATTGTCCTTCATACAGTACAACATCCATCCTTATTGTCCTTCATACTGTACAACATCTATCCTTATGTCCTTCATACAGTACAACATCCATTCTTATTGTCCTTCATACAGTACAACATCTATCTTTATTGTCTCATACAGTACAACATCCATCCTTATTGTCCTTCATACAGTACAACATCCATCCTTATTGTCCTTCATACAGTACAACATCCATCCTTATTGTCCTTCATACAGTACAACATCCATCCTTATTGTCCTTCATACAGTACAACATCCATCCTTATTGTCCTTCATACAGTACAACATCCATCCTTATTGTCCTTCATACAGTACAACATCCATCCTTATTGTCCTTCATACAGTACAACATCCATCCTTATTGTCCTTCATACTGTACAACATCTATCCTTATGTCCTTCATACAGTACAACATCCATTCTTATTGTCCTTCATACAGTACAACATCTATCTTTATTGTCTCGTACAGTACAACATCCATCCTTATTGTCCTTCATACAGTACAACATCCATCCTTATTGTCCTTCATACAGTACAACATCCATCCTTATTGTCCTTCATACAGTACAACATCCATCCTTATTGTCCTTCATACAGTACAACATCCATCCTTATTGTCCTTCATACAGTACAACATCCATCCTTATTGTCCTTCATACAGTACAACATCCATCCTTATTGTCCTTCATACAGTACAACATCCATCCTTATTGTCCTTCATACAGTACAACAACCATCCTTATTGTCCTTCATACAGTACAACAACCATCCTTATTGTCCTTCATACAGTACAACATCCATCCTTATTGTCCTTCATACAGTACAACATCCATCCTTATTGTCCTTCATACTGTACAACATCTATCCTTATGTCCTTCATACAGTACAACATCCATTCTTATTGTCCTTCATACAGTACAACATCTATCTTTATTGTCTCGTACAGTACAACATCCATCCTTATTGTCCTTCATACAGTACAACATCCATCCTTATTGTCCTTCATACAGTACAACATCCATCCTTATTGTCCTTCATACAGTACAACATCCATCCTTATTGTCCTTCATACAGTACAACATCCATCCTTATTGTCCTTCATACAGTACAACATCCATCCTTATTGTCCTTCATACAGTACAACATCCATCCTTATTGTCCTTCATACAGTACAACATCCATCCTTATTGTCCTTCATACAGTACAACATCCATCCTTATTGTCCTTCATACAGTACAACATCCATCCTTATTGTCCTTCATACAGTACAACATCCATCCTTATTGTCCTTCATACAGTACAACATCCATTCTTATTGTCCTTCATACAGTACAACATCTATCTTTATTGTCCTTCATACAGTACAACATCCATCCTTATTGTCCTTCATACAGTACAACATCCATCCTTATTGTCCTTCATACAGTACAACATCCATCCTTATTGTCCTTCATACAGTACAACATCCATCCTTATTGTCCTTCATACAGTACAACATCCATCCTTATTGTCCTTCATACAGTACAACATCCATCCTTATTGTCCTTCATACAGTACAACATCCATCCTTATTGTCCTTCATACAGTACAACATCCATCCTTATTGTCCTTCATACAGTACAACATCCATCCTTATTGTCCTTCATACAGTACAACATCCATCCTTATTGTCCTTCATACAGTACAACATCTATCTTTATTGTCTCGTACAGTACAACATCCATCCTTATTGTCCTTCATACAGTACAACATCCATCCTTATTGTCCTTCATACAGTACAACATCCATCCTTATTGTCCTTCATACAGTACAACATCCATCCTTATTGTCCTTCATACAGTACAACATCCATCCTTATTGTCCTTCATACAGTACAACATCCATCCTTATTGTCCTTCATACAGTACAACATCCATCCTTATTGTCCTTCATACAGTACAACATCCATCCTTATTGTCCTTCATACAGTACAACATCCATCCTTATTGTCCTTCATACAGTACAACATCCATCCTTATTGTCCTTCATACAGTACAACATCCATCCTTATTGTCCTTCATACAGTACAACATCCATCCTTATTGTCCTTCATACAGTACAACATCCATCCTTATTGTCCTTCATACTGTACAACATCTATCCTTATGTCCTTCATACAGTACAACATCAATTCTTATTGTCCTTCATACAGTACAACATCTATCTTTATTGTCTCATACAGTACAACATCCATCCTTATTGTCCTTCATACAGTACAACATCCATCCTTATTGTCCTTCATACAGTACAACATCCATCCTTATTGTCCTTCATACAGTACAACATCCATCCTTATTGTCCTTCATACAGTACAACATCCATCCTTATTGTCCTTCATACAGTACAACATCCATCCTTATTGTCCTTCATACAGTACAACATCCATCCTTATTGTCCTTCATACAGTACAACATCCATCCTTATTGTCCTTCATACAGTACAACATCCATCCTTATTGTCCTTCATACAGTACAACATCCATCCTTATTGTCCTTCATACTGTACAACATCTATCCTTATGTCCTTCATACAGTACAACATCCATTCTTATTGTCCTTCATACAGTACAACATCTATCTTTATTGTCTCATACAGTACAACATCCATCCTTATTGTCCTTCATACAGTACAACATCTATCTTTATTGTCTCATACAGTACAACATCCATCCTTATTGTCCTTCATACAGTACAACATCCATCCTTATTGTCCTTCATACAGTACAACATCCATCCTTATTGTCCTTCATACAGTACAACATCCATCCTTATTGTCCTTCATACAGTACAACATCCATCCTTATTGTCCTTCATACAGTACAACATCCATCCTTATTGTCCTTCATACAGTACAACATCCATCCTTATTGTCCTTCATACAGTACAACATCCATCCTTATTGTCCTTCATACAGTACAACATCCATCCTTATTGTCCTTCATACAGTACAACATCCATCCTTATTGTCCTTCATACAGTACAACATCCATCCTTATTGTCCTTCATACAGTACAACATCCATCCTTATTGTCCTTCATACAGTACAACATCCATCCTTATTGTCCTTCATACTGTACAACATCTATCCTTATGTCCTTCATACAGTACAACATCCATTCTTATTGTCCTTCATACAGTACAACATCTATCTTTATTGTCTCATACAGTACAACATCCATCCTTATTGTCCTTCATACAGTACAACATCCATCCTTATTGTCCTTCATACAGTACAACATCCATCCTTATTGTCCTTCATACAGTACAACATCCATCCTTATTGTCCTTCATACAGTACAACATCCATCCTTATTGTCCTTCATACAGTACAACATCCATCCTTATTGTCCTTCATACAATACAACATCCATCCTTATTGTCCTTCATACAGTACAACATCCATCCTTATTGTCCTTCATACAGTACAACATCTATCTTTATTGTCTTTCATACAGTACAACATCCATCCTTATTGTCCTTCATACAGTACAACAACCATCCTTATTGTCCTTCATACAGTACAACATCCATCCTTATTGTCCTTCATACAGTACAACATCCATCCTTATTGTCTTTCATACAGTACAACATCCATCCTTATTGTCCTTCATACAATACAACATCCATCCTTATTGTCCTTCATACAGTACAACATCCATCCTTATTGTCCTTCATACAGTACAACATCTATCTTTATTGTCTTTCATACAGTACAACATCCATCCTTATTGTCCTTCATACAGTACAACAACCATCCTTATTGTCCTTCATACAGTACAACATCCATCCTTATTGTCCTTCATACAGTACAACATCCATCCTTATTGTCCTTCATACAGTACAACAACCATCCTTATTGTCCTTCATACAGTACAACATCCATCCTTATTGTCCTTCATACAGTACAACAACCATCCTTATTGTCTTTCATACAGTACAACATCCATCCTTATTGTCCTTCATACAGTACAACATCCATCCTTATTGTCCTTCATACAGTACAACATCCATCCTTATTGTCTTTCATACAGTACAACATCCATCCTTATTGTCCTTCATACAGTACAACAACCATCCTTATTGTCCTTCATACAGTACAACATCCATCCTTATTGTCCTTCATACAGTACAACAACCATCCTTATTGTCCTTCATACAGTACAACATCTATCTTTATTGTCTTTCATACAGTACAACATCCATCCTTATTGTCCTTCATACAGTACAACAACCATCCTTATTGTCCTTCATACAGTACAACATCCATCCTTATTGTCCTTCATACAGTACAACATCTATCTTTATTGTCTTTCATACAGTACAACATCCATCCTTATTGTCCTTCATACAGTACAACAACCATCCTTATTGTCCTTCATACAGTACAACATCCATCCTTATTGTCCTTCATACAGTACAACATCCATCCTTATTGTCCTTCATACAGTACAACATCCATCCTTATTGTCCTTCATACAGTACAACATCCATCCTTATTGTCCTTCATACAGTACAACATCCATCCTTATTGTCCTTCATACAGTACAACATCCATCCTTATTGTCCTTCATACAGTACAACATCCATCCTTATTGTCCTTCATACAGTACAACATCCATCCTTATTGTCCTTCATACAGTACAACATCCATCCTTATTGTCCTTCATACAGTACAACATCCATCCTTATTGTCCTTCATACAGTACAACATCCATCCTTATTGTCCTTCATACAGTACAACATCCATCCTTATTGTCCTTCATACAGTACAACATCCATCCTTATTGTCCTTCATACTGTACAACATCTATCCTTATGTCCTTCATACAGTACAACATCCATTCTTATTGTCCTTCATACAGTACAACATCTATCTTTATTGTCTCATACAGTACAACATCCATCCTTATTGTCCTTCATACAGTACAACATCCATCCTTATTGTCCTTCATACAGTACAACATCCATCCTTATTGTCCTTCATACAGTACAACATCCATCCTTATTGTCCTTCATACAGTACAACATCCATCCTTATTGTCCTTCATACAGTACAACATCCATCCTTATTGTCCTTCATACAGTACAACATCCATCCTTATTGTCCTTCATACAGTACAACATCCATCCTTATTGTCCTTCATACAGTACAACATCCATCCTTATTGTCCTTCATACAGTACAACATCTACCTTTATTGTCTCATACAGTACAACATCCATCCTTATTGTCCTTCATACAGTACAACATCCATCCTTATTGTCCTTCATACAGTACAACATCTATCTTTATTGTCTTTCATACAGTACAACATCCATCCTTATTGTCCTTCAAACAGTACAACAACCATCCTTATTGTCCTTCATACAGTACAACATCCATCCTTATTGTCCTTCATACAGTACAACATCCATCCTTATTGTCTTTCATACAGTACAACATCCATCCTTATTGTCCTTCATACAGTACAACATCTATCTTTATTGTCTCGTACAGTACAACATCCATCCTTATTGTCCTTCATACAGTACAACAACCATCCTTATTGTCCTTCATACAGTACAACATCCATCCTTATTGTCCTTCATACAGTACAACATCCATCCTTATTGTCTTTCATACAGTACAACATCCATCCTTATTGTCCTTCATACAGTACAACATCCATCCTTATTGTCCTTCATACAGTACAACATCCATCCTTATTGTCCTTCATACAGTACAACATCTATCTTTATTGTCTTTCATACAGTACAACATCCATCCTTATTGTCCTTCATACAGTACAACAACCATCCTTATTGTCCTTCATACAGTACAACATCCATCCTTATTGTCCTTCATACAGTACAACATCCATCCTTATTGTCCTTCATACAGTACAACAACCATCCTTATTGTCCTTCATACAGTACAACATCCATCCTTATTGTCCTTCATACAGTACAACATCCATCCTTATTGTCCTTCATACAGTACAACATCCATCCTTATTGTCCTTCATACAGTACAACAACCATCCTTATTGTCCTTCATACAGTACAACATCCATCCTTATTGTCCTTCATACAGTACAACAACCATCCTTATTGTCTTTCATACAGTACAACATCCATCCTTATTGTCCTTCATACAGTACAACATCCATCCTTATTGTCCTTCATACAGTACAACATCCATCCTTATTGTCTTTCATACAGTACAACATCCATCCTTATTGTCCTTCATACAGTACAACAACCATCCTTATTGTCCTTCATACAGTACAACATCCATCCTTATTGTCCTTCATACAGTACAACAACCATCCTTATTGTCCTTCATACAGTACAACATCTATCTTTATTGTCTTTCATACAGTACAACATCCATCCTTATTGTCCTTCATACAGTACAACAACCATCCTTATTGTCCTTCATACAGTACAACATCCATCCTTATTGTCCTTCATACAGTACAACATCTATCTTTATTGTCTTTCATACAGTACAACATCCATCCTTATTGTCCTTCATACAGTACAACATCCATCCTTATTGTCCTTCATACAGTACAACATCCATCCTTATTGTCCTTCATACAGTACAACATCCATCCTTATTGTCCTTCATACAGTACAACATCCATCCTTATTGTCCTTCATACAGTACAACATCCATCCTTATTGTCCTTCATACAGTACAACATCTATCTTTATTGTCTCATACAGTACAACATCCATCCTTATTGTCCTTCATACAGTACAACATCCATCCTTATTGTCCTTCATACAGTACAACATCCATCCTTATTGTCCTTCATACAGTACAACATCCATCCTTATTGTCCTTCATACAGTACAACATCCATCCTTATTGTCCTTCATACAGTACAACATCCATCCTTATTGTCCTTCATACAGTACAACAACCATCCTTATTGTCCTTCATACAGTACAACATCTATCTTTTTTGTCTCGTACAGTACAACATCCATCCTTATTGTCCTTCATACAGTGCAACATCCATCCTTATTGTCCTTCATACAGTACAACATCCATCCTTATTGTCCTTCATACAGTGCAACATCCATCCTTATTGTCCTACATACAGTACAACATCCATCCTTATTGTCCTTCATACAGTACAACATCCATCCTTATTGTCCTTCATACAGTACAACATCTATCTTTATTGTCTTTCATACAGTACAACATCCATCCTTATTGTCCTTCATACAGTACAACATCCATCCTTATTGTCCTTCATACAGTACAACATCCATCCTTATTGTCCTTCATACAGTACAACATCCATCCTTATTGTCCTTCATACAGTACAACATCCATCCGTATTGTCCTTCATACAGTACAACATCCATCCTTATTGTCCTTCATACAGTACAACATCCATCCTTATTGTCCTTCATACAGTACAACATCCATCCTTATTGTCCTTCATACAGTACAACATCCATCCTTATTGTCCTTCATACAGTACAACAACCATCCTTATTGTCCTTCATACAGTACAACATCCATCCTTATTGTCCTTCATACAGTACAACATCCATCCTTATTGTCCTTCATACAGTACAACATCTACCTTTATTGTCCTTCATACAGTACAACATCCATCCTTATTGTCCTTCATACAGTACAACATCCATCCTTATTGTCCTTCATACAGTACAACATCCATCCTTATTGTCCTTCATACAGTACAACATCCATCCTTATTGTCCTTCATACAGTACAACATCCATCCTTATTGTCCTTCATACAGTACAACATCCATCCTTATTGTCCTTCATACAGTACAACATCTATCTTTATTGTCTCGTACAGTACAACATCCATCCTTATTGTCCTTCATACAGTACAACATCCATCCTTATTGTCCTTCATACAGTACAACATCCATCCTTATTGTCCTTCATACAGTACAACATCCATCCTTATTGTCCTTCATACAGTACAACATCCATCCTTATTGTCCTTCATACAGTACAACATCCATCCTTCAGTCAGTCTGTCGTTCACGAATAAAAAGGTGTTATATTGTCCTTCATACAGTACAACATCCATCCGTATTGTCCTTCATACAGTACAACATCCATCTTTATTGTCCTTCATACAGTACAACCTCCATCCTTCAGTCATTCTGTCGTTCACGTATAAAAAGGTGTTATATTGTCCTTCATACAGTACAACATCCATCCTTATTGGCCTTCATACAGTACAACATCCGTCCTTATTGTCCTAACATCCATCCTTATTGTCCTTCATACAACATCCATCCTTATTGTCCTTCATACAGTACAACATCCATCCTTATTGTCCTTCATACAGTACAACAACCATCCTTATTGTCCTTTATACAGTACAACATCTATCTTTTGTGTCTCGTACAGTACAATATCCATCCTTATTGTCCTTCATACAGTGCAACATCCATCCTTATTGTCCTTCATACAGTACAACATACATCCTTATTGTCCTTCATACCGTAACAACATCCATCCTTATTGTCCTTCATACAGTGCAACATCCATCCTTATTGTCCTTCATACAGTACAACATCCATCCTTATTGTCCTTCATACAGTACAACATCTATCTTTATTGTCTCATACAGTACAACATCCATCCTTATTGTCCTTCATACAGTACAACATCCATCCTTATTGTCCTTCATACTGTACAACATCCATCCTTATTGTCCTGCATACAGTACAACATCCATCCTTATTGTCCTTCATACAGTACAACATCCATCTTTATTGTCCTTCATACAGTACAACATCCATCCTTCAGTCAGTCTGTCCTTCATGTATAAAAAGGTGGTGTTATATTGTCCTTCATACATTACAACATATCCGTCAGTCTGTGTCATGTTCAAAAAGTGTTGTTATATTTTCCTTCATACAGTACAACATCCATCTTTATTGTCCTTCATACAGTACAACATCCATCCATCAGTCAGTCTCTCATGTTGAAAAAGGTTGTTATATTGTCCTTCATACATTACAACATCCATCCTTCAGTCAGTCTCTCTCATGTTGAAAAAGGTGTTGTTATATTGTCCTTCATACAGTACAACTCAGAAATAACATCTCATGTTTCCAAAACAAAATAAAACATTGTTGAATATTTTGGACTTATTTTAACTGAACCCATTGCAGCCTCCAATCAGATTAAGTCCAAATTAGTTAACAGATCATTTCTGAAATGTACCAGCCCGTTGAGTTTTTAGCTCACCTAGGTGAGCTTATGCAATCGTGATTTTTGTCCGTCTGTCACAATAGTGGCACATTTGGCCATTTGTTGATGGATTAAAACCAAATTTGGCAGATTTGTTCCTTTGGCAATTTCTATTTGGGCTTTAAAGATGAAGAGGCCACGCCCACACCTAGCAGAGTTGTGACCCTTGTTATTAGCTCAACTGGCCTGAAAGGCCAAGTGAGCTTATGCCGTGGCGACCGTCCATCCGTGACCCGTCGTCCATCAACTTTTCCTTTAAACGACTTCTCAATAACCACAGGGCCGATTTCAATTATATGTGGTAGGAAGTATCCTTAGGTCATAGGGAAGTTTCTTCAAACGAAGCCGATCGCCCAAATTGGCCGGCGGCATCTTGGATTTTAGCTGATTTTTAGAAACGTCTAAAAAATCTCCGAAACGGCTTGAGGGATTGAAGCAAACCTCATGGAATATGATCTATGGTAAGCGCTAAACCAAGTTTGTTCAATGGAATTTGATTGGTCAAATGGTTTGGCGGCCATCTTGGGTGATCTAGCTTTAGCGAAAACGACTTCTCCAGAACTGCTGGAGGGATAGGGCCGAAATGTGGCAGATATGATTAGGGACGAAGGGTCATTAAAGTTTGTTCACGGGAAGTTGATCCATCAAAAAACATGGCCACAGTGGGCCGATCAAAATATAGCGTGTTTGGCGGCCATATTGGATTTTTAAATTTGGATTTTGAGGCTGAAACTGGTTTCATATATGTTTATGGGTATTCTGATCTCAAATTTGCAATTTTCGAACCTGTCAGATGAACGGTTTGGCGGCCATCTTGGATCATTTTCCCGCCAAAAGCTCCCATACTAAAGCAATGGGAAATTTAAAATGTCTTCTCGAGACCTACGGGGCCGATTTCAATTATATTTGGCAGGAAGCATCCTTAGGGGGTAGAGACTCAAGTTTGTTCAAGCGAAACCAATCGACCAATTTGGTCGGTGGCCATCTTGGATTTTGGCCGATTTTTAGAAATGTCTAAAAATCTTCGCCGAAACAGCGATTGATTCAAAACTCATAAAATATCATTTAGAGCATGAGCTGAACCAAGTTTGTTCAAAGGAACGTGATTTGCCAAATGGTTGGGCGGCCATCTTCGATGGCCTGGTTTTCATGAAAGCAACTTTGTCTCCAGAGCCACTGAACGGATTGGGCCAAAATTTTGGAAATATGATAATGGTTACTAAGGGCCATTAAAGTTTGTTCAAGAGAAGTTGATACATAAAGAAACATGGCCTCTGTTTTCTTTTTACACATCTGCTCACTACTTATTATTAATGACCATTCTAGTTGAGATGCCTATGGTCCAGGTGAGCGATACAGGCCCATTGGGCCTCTTGTATTTTCAAAGTATTGAAGCCTATGGGGAAAATATGTTTGTGGAACATTTCGCCATTTATCAACGGATTAAAACCAAATTTGCCAAATATGTTCCTTTGTAAATCTATTGGGGCTATGAAAATATTGAAGCCTATGGGGAAGATACGTTTTTGTGGTACGTTTCATCATTTATCAATTGTTTAAAACCAAACCAAATGTGGCAGACATTTTCCTTTAGGCAATATTTATTTGTGCTATAAGGATGAAGTGGCCACACCTTTAAACAAGAGCCGTAACTCTGGTTCATTAATACTTTTTTAAGTATTGAAGCTTATGGGGAAAATACATTTCTGACATGTTCGTCATTTATCACTGGATTAAAACCCAATTTGGCAGATATGTTCCTTTAGGCAATATCTATTTGGGCTACGAATATGAAGTAGCCCCAAATAGCAAAGTTATGACCCTTGCTATATTTACAAAGTACTGAAGCCTATGGGGAAAATACGTTGCACGTTTCGTCATTTATTAGCTCACCTGGCCTGAAAGGCCAAGTGAGCTTATGTCGTGGCGACCATCCGTCGTGTGTCCATCATCCGTCCGTCATCTTTTCCTTTAAAACGACTTCTCAAGAACCACTGGGCCGATTTCAATTATATTTGGAAGGAAGCATTCCTAGCGCATAGAGATTCAAGTTTGTTCAAATGAAGCTGATCGGCTAAAATCGAAGATGGCCGCCGGCCAAAATTGCCGATTTTTAGAAACACTTAAAAATCTTCTCCGAAACTCCTGAAGGAATTGATTCAAAACTCATAGCACATCTATTGCAATGGTAGACCCAAGTTTATTCAAGGCAACCTGATTGGCCTATTTACCTGGCGGTCATTTTGGATGACCTAGTTTTCGCAAAAATGACTTCTCCCGAACCGCTGAAGGGATAGGTCTGAAATTTGGGAAATATGTTTAGGGACCAAGGTCCATTCAAGGGAAGTTTGTAAGTTAAAAAACATGGCCGCCATCAACCAATCAAAATTTAGCGTTTGTTGGTCATATTGGCTTTTTTGTATTTGATGTATTTTGATGGCAAAAATTGCTTTATATATGCTTATCAGTGTGGCGAGTTCAAATATGCCACTTTCGAGACTATCGGTTAAACGGTTTGGCTGCCATCTTGGTTTGTTTTCCCGCCATAGGCTCTCATAGTAAAGCAATGGGGATTTCTTTAAACGACTTCTCAAGAATCATTGGGCGGATTTCAATTATATTTGGGAGGAAGCATTCATAGGGCATAGAGATCTAAGTTTGTTCAAATGAACCCGATCAGCCAATTTATCCGGCGGCCATCTTGGATTTAGGCCGATTTTAGGAAACGTCTTAAAATCTCTGAAACGGCTTGGGGGATTGATGCAAACCTCATGAAATAAATATGATTTATGGCAAGGGAACTTGATTGGTCAAATGGTTAGGCGGCCATCTTGGTTGACCTAGTTGTAAATAACTTATTCTCCAGAAGCGCTGAAGGGATCGGGTCAAAATTTGGCAGATATGATTAGGGCCTAAGGGCCATTAAAGTTTGTTCAAGAGAAGTTGATCCGTCAAAAAACATGGCTGCCATGGGCCAATCAAAACATAGCATGTTTGGTGGCCATATTGGATTTGTTTATTTGATGGATTTTGAGGCCGAAATTGTTTGTGTTTTTGGGTATTCTGATCTCAAATTTGCAATTTTTAAAACTGTCGGATAAATGGTTTGCTGGCCATCTTGATAAAGAGCATTCTAGTTGAAATGCCTATTGTCCAGGTGAGCGATGCAGGCCCCTTGGACCCTCTTGTTGGTGGATTACAACAGATATGTTCCTATAGGCAACATCTATTGGAGCTATGAATATGAAGTGATCACTCTCGGAAACGAGGTCCTTAACTCGGGTTCATTTAGGTGGTTTTAAGTATTGAGCCATATGGGGAAATACATGTTTTCACCAATTGTCGATAGATTAAAATCAAATTTAGCAGATGTGTTCCTTCAGTCAAATATCTATTTGAACTATGGATATAATGAGTATGCATCTTTAAACAAGGACCATAACTCATGAAGTCTTACACTATTGAACACTGGTTAAAATTCATTTGTTTCGTCAATTGTTGATGGTTTAAAAGGAAATTTAGTGGATATGTTTCTTCAGTCAAATATCTATTTGGACTATGAATATGAAGAGGCTGCACCTTTAAACAAGGGCCATAACTCTTGTTCATTAAGACTTGAAACTATTTTTCTGTTGGTAAATAATGTCAATGACACCAATCTTCCTGCATTTCTTCATCCACATTTTTACTGTGACCATTGACCCATTGGTAAATGTCATCTGCTGGGTCAATAATATCAGGGTGTCTGGCCCATTGATCAATTGTACCTTTCCCATTGGTCTATAATGTCGATGACATCAATATTCTTGCATTTCCTCAACCGATTTTTTTACTGTGACCATTGTCCCATTTGTAAATGTAGAAGAAATCTTGAAATCGACAATGATCCGAAATCCAAGATGGTAGACAGGCACCGTTATATAGTGGTTGGACTAGGTCTGGAGAAGAAACTCACCGAAATTGATGATAATCCAAAATCCAAGATGGCTGCCAGACAAGGGTGTCCATCCTGAAAATCGGTTTCCGGATAATAACTCCATTACTGTTTATCGGATTACTTTGAAACTTGATAGGGGGGGGGGGGATGAGAATGACTCGGGTTGGTGCCTGAGACCCACATGCAAAGGTGGCTTCTCACCCTGCTAGATTGATACCCTATGGTTCCATGGTGTGGAGTTGGTGGATCCAATGTGATTCTTTTGAGCTCCATGGTGTTGATTCGGGGTCCAAGGGGTCAGAGGAGAGGACCTGTATAATGTGGTACCCCATATGTGCTCG
>JAVVLW010004142.1:0-19000 GCA_034401795.1 Chaetoderma sp. LZ-2023a | reverse complement strand
CCTCAAGGTCATCACCTCTCATTACAAGAAAGCATGTCCAAGATGAGCTAAACTCAAAATGTTAATATCGAAAAAAGACAATGTATGTATTAGGGTCACCATGACCTTGACCTTTTGACTCAATGGCACTGTGTCATGCCCTCTCATTATTGGAGGCATGTGCCCACATTTAGGTCCAGTTTGAGTAAAACGACATGAGATATTAACCGCTAAGTTGAACTAAGCACAAATTGGATGATTGTTGTATTTAGGCAACAAGGACCCTGCACCAAATCCATGGACAATTTCTAATGGTATACTCTGGAAACATGTTTTTCATTGGAGATAACTCAGATTTTGCAAAACCTTAATGCCTCAAACATGGTGCAGTCAAGAGAAACTGCCGTACGAAGTTGCATGGCCTACAGAGTCTAATCCTGATGAACATTATGTACGAGATTGCATGGATTACAGACTCTAATCCTGAGGAACATTAGGTATGAGATTGCATGGCCTACAGTGTCTAATCCTGATGAACATCATGTACGAGATTGCATGGGCTCCAGTCTAATTATGATGAATATTAGGTACGAGATTGCATGGCCTACAGTCTAATCCTGATGGACATTAGGTACGAGATTGCATAGCCTACAGAGTATAATCCTCACAAACATTAGGTACGAGATTGTATGGCCTACAGAGTCTAATCCTGATGAACATTAGGTACGAGATTGCATGGCCTACAGAGTCTAATTCTGATGAACATTAGGTACGAGATTGCATGGCCTACATAGTCTAATCCTGATGAACATTAGGTACGAGATTGTATGGCCTACATAATCTAATCCTGATGAACATTAGGTACGAGATTGCATGGCCTACAGAATCTAATCCTAATGAACATTAGGTACGAGACGAACATTAGGTACGAGATTGTAGTTCTGTAGTACACTAGCATTGTGACCATATACTAGGATTGTGACTATACACTAGGATTGTGACCGTACATAGCATTGTGACCGTACACTAGGATTGTGACCATACACTATGATTGTGACTGTACACTAGGATTGTGACAGTACATTAGGATTGTGACCGTACACTAGGATTGTGACCTTACACTAGGATTGTGATCGTACACTAGCATTGTGACCGTACACTAGGATTGTGACCATACACTATGATTGTGACTGGACACTAGGATTGTGACAGTACATTAGGATTGTGACCGTACACTAGGATTGTGACCGTACACTAGGATTGTGACCGTACACTAGGATTGCGACCTGGTACACTAGGATTGTGACTGTACACTAGGATTGTGACCTTACACTAGGATTGTGATCGTACACTAGCATTGTGACCGTACACTAGGATTGTGACCATACACTATGATTGTGACTGGACACTAGGATTGTGACAGTACATTAGGATTGCGACAGTACATTAGGATTGTAACCGTACACTAGGATTGCGACCATACACTAGGATTGCGACAATACACTAGGATTGTGACCGTACACTAGGATTGTGACCATACACTAGGGTTGTGACCGTACACTAGGATTGTGACAGTACATTAGGATTGTGACCATCTACTAGGATTGTGACCATACACTAGGATTGCGAGTGTACACTAGGTATGAGACCATACACTAGCATTGTGACTGCACACTAGGATGGTGACCATATCCTAGGATTGTGATCATACACTAGGATTGCGACTGTACAAAAAGGGTGTGACCATACACTAGGATTGTGACCGTACACTCGGACTGTAACTGTATATTAAGATTGTGACAGTACACTAGGATTGTGACAGTACACTAGGATTGTGACCATACACTAGGATTGTGAAAGTACACTAGGATTGTAACCGTACACTAGGATTGTGAACGTACACTAGGATTGTGACAGTACACAAGGATTGTGACCGTACACTAGGATTGTGATCATTTACTAGGATTGTGACTGTACACGAGCATTGTGACCATACACTAGGATTGTGACCGTACACTAGGATTGTGACCATACACTAGGATTGTGACCATACATTAGGATTGTGACCGTACACAAGCATTGTGAACATCTACTAGGATTGTGACCGTACACTAGGATTGCGACCCAGTACACTAGCATTGTGACCGTACACTACGATTGTGACCGTACACTAGGATTGCGACCCAGTACACTAAGACTGTGACCGTACACTAGGATTGTGACTGTACACTAGGATTGTGACAGTACACTAGGATTGTGACTGTACACTAGGATTGTGACCATACACTAGCATTGTGACCGTACACTAGGATTGTGACCATACACTATGATTGTGACTGTACACTAGGATTGTGACAGTCCACTAGGATTGTGACAGTACATTAGGATTGAGACCGTACACTAGCATTGTGACCGCACACTAGGATTGTGACCATACACTAGGATTGTGACAGTACATAGGATTGTGACAGCACACTAGGATTGTGACAGTACATTAGGATTGAGACCGTACACTAGCATTGTGACCGCACACTAGGATTGTGACCATACACTAGGATTGTGACAGTACACTAGGATTGTGACAGTACATTAGGATTGTGTACGTACACTAGGATTGTGACCATACACTAGGATTGTGACCATACACTAGGATTGTGACTGTACACTAGGATTGCGACCCGGTACACTAGGATTGTGACAGTACACTAGGATTGTGACAATACACTAGGATTGTGACCGTAACCTAGGATTGTGACCGTACACTAGGATTGTGACCATACACTAGGGTTGTGACCGTACACTAGGATTGGGACAGTACATTAGGATTGTGACCGTACTCTAGGATTATGACCATACACTAGGATTGCGACAGTACGCTAGGATTGTGACCGTACACTAGGATTGTGACCATACACTAGGGTTGTGACCGTACACTAGGTATGAGACAATACACTAGCATTGTGACTGTACACTAGGATTGCGACTGTACAAAAAGGGTGTGACCATACACTAGGATTGTGACCGTACACTCAGACTGTAACTGTATATTAAGATTGTGAGAGTACACTAGGATTGTGACAGTACACTAGGATTGTGACCATACACTAGGATTGTGACAGTACACTAGGATTGTAACCGTACACTAGGATTGTGAACGTACACTAGGATTGTGACAGTACACAAGGATTGTGACCGTACACTAGGATTGTGATCATTTACTAGGATTGTGACTGTACACTATGATTGTGACTGTACACTAGGATTGTGACAGTACACTAGGATTGTGACAGTACATTAGGATTGAGACCGTACACTAGCATTGTGACCGCACACTAGGATTGTGACCATACACTAGGATTGTGACAGTACATAGGATTGTGACAGCACACTAGGATTGTGACAGTACATTAGGATTGAGACCGTACACTAGCATTGTGACCGCACACTAGGATTGTGACCATACATTAGGATTGTGACAGTACACTAGGATTGTGACAGTACATTAGGATTGTGTACGTACACTAGGATTGTGACCATACACTAGGATTGTGACTGTACACTAGGATTGCGACCCGGTACACTAGGATTGTGACAGTACACTAGGATTGTGACAATACACTAGGATTGTGACCGTAACCTAGGATTGTGACCGTACACTAGGATTGTGACCATACACTAGGATTACGACCATACACTAGGATTGCGACAGTACGCTAGGATTGTGACCGTACACTGGGATTGTGACCATACACTAGGGTTGTGACCGTACACTAGGTATGGGACAATACACTAGCATTGTGACTGTACACTAGGATTGCGACTGTACAAAAAGGGTGTGACCATACACTAGGATTGTGACCGTACACTCGGACTGTAACTGTATATTAAGATTGTGAGAGTACACTAGGATTGTGACAGTACACTAGGATTGTGACCATACACTAGGATTGTGACAGTACACTAGGATTGTAACCGTACACTAGGATTGTGAACGTACACTAGGATTGTGACAGTACACAAGGATTGTGACCGTACACTAGGATTGTGATCATTTACTAGGATTGTGACTGTACACTAGTATTGTGACTGTACACTAGGATTGTGACCGTACACTAGGATTGTGACCATACACTAGGATTGTGACCATACACTAGGATTGTGACCATACACTAGGATTGTGATCATCCACTAGGATTGTGACCGTACACTAGCATTGTGACCGTACACTAGGATTGTGACTGTACACTAGGATTGCGACCCGGTACCCTAAGACTGTGACCATACATTAGGATTGCGACAGTACATTAGGATTGTAACCGTACACTAGGATTGCGACCATACACTAGGATTGCGACAATACACTAGGATTGTGACCGTACACTAGGATTGTGACCATACACTAGGGTTGTGACCGTACACTAGGATTGTGACAGTACATTAGGATTGTGACCATCTACTAGGATTGTGACCATACACTAGGATTGCGAGTGTACACTAGGTATGAGACCATACACTAGCATTGTGACTGCACACTAGGATGGTGAACATATCCTAGGATTGTGATCATACACTAGGATTGCGACTGTACAAAAAGGGTGTGACCATACACTAGGATTGTGACCGTACACTCGGACTGTAACTGTATATTAAGATTGTGACAGTACACTAGGATTGTGACAGTACACTAGGATTGTGACCATACACTAGGATTGTGAAAGTACACTAGGATTGTAACCGTACACTAGGATTGTGAACGTACACTAGGATTGTGACAGTACACAAGGATTGTGACCGTACACTAGGATTGTGATCATTTACTAGGATTGTGACTGTACACGAGCATTGTGACCATACACTAGGATTGTGACCGTACACTAGGATTGTGACCATACACTAGGATTGTGACCATACATTAGGATTGTGACCGTACACAAGCATTGTGAACATCTACTAGGATTGTGACCGTACACTAGGATTGCGACCCAGTACACTAGCATTGTGACCGTACACTACGATTGTGACCGTACACTAGGATTGCGACCCAGTACACTAAGACTGTGACCGTACACTAGGATTGTGACTGTACACTAGGATTGTGACAGTACACTAGGATTGTGACTGTACACTAGGATTGTGACCATACACTAGCATTGTGACCGTACACTAGGATTGTGACCATACACTATGATTGTGACTGTACACTAGGATTGTGACAGTCCACTAGGATTGTGACAGTACATTAGGATTGAGACCGTACACTAGCATTGTGACCGCACACTAGGATTGTGACCATACACTAGGATTGTGACAGTACATAGGATTGTGACAGCACACTAGGATTGTGACAGTACATTAGGATTGAGACCGTACACTAGCATTGTGACCGCACACTAGGATTGTGACCATACACTAGGATTGTGACAGTACACTAGGATTGTGACAGTACATTAGGATTGTGTACGTACACTAGGATTGTGACCATACACTAGGATTGTGACTGTACACTAGGATTGCGACCCGGTACACTAGGATTGTGACAGTACACTAGGATTGTGACAATACACTAGGATTGTGACCGTAACCTAGGATTGTGACCGTACACTAGGATTGTGACCATACACTAGGGTTGTGACCGTACACTAGGATTGGGACAGTACATTAGGATTGTGACCGTACACTAGGATTATGACCATACACTAGGATTGCGACAGTACGCTAGGATTGTGACCGTACACTAGGATTGTGACCATACACTAGGGTTGTGACCGTACACTAGGTATGAGACAATACACTAGCATTGTGACTGTACACTAGGATTGCGACTGTACAAAAAGGGTGTGACCATACACTAGGATTGTGACCGTACACTCAGACTGTAACTGTATATTAAGATTGTGAGAGTACACTAGGATTGTGACAGTACACTAGGATTGTGACCATACACTAGGATTGTGACAGTACACTAGGATTGTAACCGTACACTAGGATTGTGAACGTACACTAGGATTGTGACAGTACACAAGGATTGTGACCGTACACTAGGATTGTGATCATTTACTAGGATTGTGACTGTACACTATGATTGTGACTGTACACTAGGATTGTGACAGTACACTAGGATTGTGACAGTACATTAGGATTGAGACCGTACACTAGCATTGTGACCGCACACTAGGATTGTGACCATACACTAGGATTGTGACAGTACATAGGATTGTGACAGCACACTAGGATTGTGACAGTACATTAGGATTGAGAGCGTACACTAGCATTGTGACCGCACACTAGGATTGTGACCATACACTAGGATTGTGACAGTACACTAGGATTGTGACAGTACATTAGGATTGTGTACGTACACTAGGATTGTGACCATACACTAGGATTGTGACTGTACACTAGGATTGCGACCCGGTACACTAGGATTGTGACAGTACACTAGGATTGTGACAATACACTAGGATTGTGACCGTAACCTAGGATTGTGACCGTACACTAGGATTGTGACCATACACTAGGATTACGACCATACACTAGGATTGCGACAGTACGCTAGGATTGTGACCGTACACTGGGATTGTGACCATACACTAGGGTTGTGACCGTACACTAGGTATGGGACAATACACTAGCATTGTGACTGTACACTAGGATTGCGACTGTACAAAAAGGGTGTGACCATACACTAGGATTGTGACCGTACACTCGGACTGTAACTGTATATTAAGATTGTGAGAGTACACTAGGATTGTGACAGTACACTAGGATTGTGACCATACACTAGGATTGTGACAGTACACTAGGATTGTAACCGTACACTAGGATTGTGAACGTACACTAGGATTGTGACAGTACACAAGGATTGTGACCGTACACTAGGATTGTGATCATTTACTAGGATTGTGACTGTACACTAGTATTGTGACTGTACACTAGGATTGTGACCGTACACTAGGATTGTGACCATACACTAGGATTGTGACCATACACTAGGATTGTGACCATACACTAGGATTGTGATCATCCACTAGGATTGTGACAGTACATTAGGATTGTGTACGTACACTAGGATTGTGACCATACACTAGGATTGTGACTGTACACTAGGATTGCGACCCGGTACACTAGGATTGTGACAGTACACTAGGATTGTGACAATACACTAGGATTGTGACCGTAACCTAGGATTGTGACCGTACACTAGGATTGTGACCATACACTAGGGTTGTGACCGTACACTAGGATTGGGACAGTACATTAGGATTGTGACCGTACACTAGGATTATGACCATACACTAGGATTGCGACAGTACGCTAGGATTGTGACCGTACACTAGGATTGTGACCATACACTAGGGTTGTGACCGTACACTAGGTATGAGACAATACACTAGCATTGTGACTGTACACTAGGATTGCGACTGTACAAAAAGGGTGTGACCATACACTAGGATTGTGACCGTACACTCAGACTGTAACTGTATATTAAGATTGTGAGAGTACACTAGGATTGTGACAGTACACTAGGATTGTGACCATACACTAGGATTGTGACAGTACACTAGGATTGTAACCGTACACTAGGATTGTGAACGTACACTAGGATTGTGACAGTACACAAGGATTGTGACCGTACACTAGGATTGTGATCATTTACTAGGATTGTGACTGTACACTATGATTGTGACTGTACACTAGGATTGTGACAGTACACTAGGATTGTGACAGTACATTAGGATTGAGACCGTACACTAGCATTGTGACCGCACACTAGGATTGTGACCATACACTAGGATTGTGACAGTACATAGGATTGTGACAGCACACTAGGATTGTGACAGTACATTAGGATTGAGAGCGTACACTAGCATTGTGACCGCACACTAGGATTGTGACCATACACTAGGATTGTGACAGTACACTAGGATTGTGACAGTACATTAGGATTGTGTACGTACACTAGGATTGTGACCATACACTAGGATTGTGACTGTACACTAGGATTGCGACCCGGTACACTAGGATTGTGACAGTACACTAGGATTGTGACAATACACTAGGATTGTGACCGTAACCTAGGATTGTGACCGTACACTAGGATTGTGACCATACACTAGGATTACGACCATACACTAGGATTGCGACAGTACGCTAGGATTGTGACCGTACACTGGGATTGTGACCATACACTAGGGTTGTGACCGTACACTAGGTATGGGACAATACACTAGCATTGTGACTGTACACTAGGATTGCGACTGTACAAAAAGGGTGTGACCATACACTAGGATTGTGACCGTACACTCGGACTGTAACTGTATATTAAGATTGTGAGAGTACACTAGGATTGTGACAGTACACTAGGATTGTGACCATACACTAGGATTGTGACAGTACACTAGGATTGTAACCGTACACTAGGATTGTGAACGTACACTAGGATTGTGACAGTACACAAGGATTGTGACCGTACACTAGGATTGTGATCATTTACTAGGATTGTGACTGTACACTAGTATTGTGACTGTACACTAGGATTGTGACCGTACACTAGGATTGTGACCATACACTAGGATTGTGACCATACACTAGGATTGTGACCATACACTAGGATTGTGATCATCCACTAGGATTGTGACCGTACACTAGCATTGTGACCGTACACTAGGATTGTGACTGTACACTAGGATTGCGACCCGGTACCCTAAGACTGTGACCGTACACTAGGATTGTGACTGTACACTAGGATTGTGATAGTACACTAGGATTGTGACTGTACACTAGGATTGCGACAGTACATTAGGATTGCGACAGTACATTAGGATTGTAACCGTACACTAGGATTGCGACCATACACTAGGATTGCGACAATACACTAGGATTGTGACCGTACACTAGGATTGTGACCATACACTAGGGTTGTGACCGTACACTAGGATTGTGACAGTACATTAGGATTGTGACCATCTACTAGGATTGTGACCATACACTAGGATTGCGAGTGTACACTAGGTATGAGACCATACACTAGCATTGTGACTGCACACTAGGATGGTGACCATATCCTAGGATTGTGATCATACACTAGGATTGCGACTGTACAAAAAGGGTGTGACCATACACTAGGATTGTGACCGTACACTCGGACTGTAACTGTATATTAAGATTGTGACAGTACACTAGGATTGTGACAGTACACTAGGATTGTGACCATACACTAGGATTGTGAAAGTACACTAGGATTGTAACCGTACACTAGGATTGTGAACGTACACTAGGATTGTGACAGTACACAAGGATTGTGACCGTACACTAGGATTGTGATCATTTACTAGGATTGTGACTGTACACGAGCATTGTGACCATACACTAGGATTGTGACCGTACACTAGGATTGTGACCATACACTAGGATTGTGACCATACATTAGGATTGTGACCGTACACAAGCATTGTGAACATCTACTAGGATTGTGACCGTACACTAGGATTGCGACCCAGTACACTAGCATTGTGACCGTACACTACGATTGTGACCGTACACTAGGATTGCGACCCAGTACACTAAGACTGTGACCGTACACTAGGATTGTGACTGTACACTAGGATTGTGACAGTACACTAGGATTGTGACTGTACACTAGGATTGTGACCATACACTAGCATTGTGACCGTACACTAGGATTGTGACCATACACTATGATTGTGACTGTACACTAGGATTGTGACAGTCCACTAGGATTGTGACAGTACATTAGGATTGAGACCGTACACTAGCATTGTGACCATACACTAGGATTGTGACAGTACATAGGATTGTGACAGCACACTAGGATTGTGACAGTACATTAGGATTGAGACCGTACACTAGCATTGTGACCGCACACTAGGATTGTGACCATACACTAGGATTGTGACAGTACACTAGGATTGTGACAGTACATTAGGATTGTGTACGTACACTAGGATTGTGACCATACACTAGGATTGTGACTGTACACTAGGATTGCGACCCGGTACACTAGGATTGTGACAGTACACTAGGATTGTGACAATACACTAGGATTGTGACCGTAACCTAGGATTGTGACCGTACACTAGGATTGTGACCATACACTAGGGTTGTGACCGTACACTAGGATTGGGACAGTACATTAGGATTGTGACCGTACACTAGGATTATGACCATACACTAGGATTGCGACAGTACGCTAGGATTGTGACCGTACACTAGGATTGTGACCATACACTAGGGTTGTGACCGTACACTAGGTATGAGACAATACACTAGCATTGTGACTGTACACTAGGATTGCGACTGTACAAAAAGGGTGTGACCATACACTAGGATTGTGACCGTACACTCAGACTGTAACTGTATATTAAGATTGTGAGAGTACACTAGGATTGTGACAGTACACTAGGATTGTGACCATACACTAGGATTGTGACAGTACACTAGGATTGTAACCGTACACTAGGATTGTGAACGTACACTAGGATTGTGACAGTACACAAGGATTGTGACCGTACACTAGGATTGTGATCATTTACTAGGATTGTGACTGTACACTATGATTGTGACTGTACACTAGGATTGTGACAGTACACTAGGATTGTGACAGTACATTAGGATTGAGACCGTACACTAGCATTGTGACCGCACACTAGGATTGTGACCATACACTAGGATTGTGACAGTACATAGGATTGTGACAGCACACTAGGATTGTGACAGTACATTAGGATTGAGACCGTACACTAGCATTGTGACCGCACACTAGGATTGTGACCATACACTAGGATTGTGACAGTACACTAGGATTGTGACAGTACATTAGGATTGTGTACGTACACTAGGATTGTGACCATACACTAGGATTGTGACTGTACACTAGGATTGCGACCCGGTACACTAGGATTGTGACAGTACACTAGGATTGTGACAATACACTAGGATTGTGACCGTAACCTAGGATTGTGACCGTACACTAGGATTGTGACCATACACTAGGATTACGACCATACACTAGGATTGCGACAGTACGCTAGGATTGTGACCGTACACTGGGATTGTGACCATACACTAGGGTTGTGACCGTACACTAGGTATGGGACAATACACTAGCATTGTGACTGTACACTAGGATTGCGACTGTACAAAAAGGGTGTGACCATACACTAGGATTGTGACCGTACACTCGGACTGTAACTATATTAAGATTGTGAGAGTACACTAGGATTGTGACAGTACACTAGGATTGTGACCATACACTAGGATTGTGACAGTACACTAGGATTGTAACCGTACACTAGGATTGTGAACGTACACTAGGATTGTGACAGTACACAAGGATTGTGACCGTACACTAGGATTGTGATCATTTACTAGGATTGTGACTGTACACTAGTATTGTGACTGTACACTAGGATTGTGACCGTACACTAGGATTGTGACCATACACTAGGATTGTGACCATACACTAGGATTGTGACCATACACTAGGATTGTGATCATCCACTAGGATTGTGACCGTACACTAGCATTGTGACCGTACACTAGGATTGTGACTGTACACTAGGATTGCGACCCGGTACCCTAAGACTGTGACCGTACACTAGGATTGTGACTGTACACTAGGATTGTGATAGTACACTAGGATTGTGACTGTACACTAGGATTGCGACAGTACATTAGGATTGCGACAGTACATTAGGATTGTAACCGTACACTAGGATTGCGACCATACACTAGGATTGCGACAATACACTAGGATTGTGACCGTACACTAGGATTGTGACCATACACTAGGGTTGTGACCGTACACTAGGATTGTGACAGTACATTAGGATTGTGACCATCTACTAGGATTGTGACCATACACTAGGATTGCGAGTGTACACTAGGTATGAGACCATACACTAGCATTGTGACTGCACACTAGGATGGTGACCATATCCTAGGATTGTGATCATACACTAGGATTGCGACTGTACAAAAAGGGTGTGACCATACACTAGGATTGTGACCGTACACTCGGACTGTAACTGTATATTAAGATTGTGACAGTACACTAGGATTGTGACAGTACACTAGGATTGTGACCATACACTAGGATTGTGAAAGTACACTAGGATTGTAACCGTACACTAGGATTGTGAACGTACACTAGGATTGTGACAGTACACAAGGATTGTGACCGTACACTAGGATTGTGATCATTTACTAGGATTGTGACTGTACACGAGCATTGTGACCATACACTAGGATTGTGACCGTACACTAGGATTGTGACCATACACTAGGATTGTGACCATACATTAGGATTGTGACCGTACACAAGCATTGTGAACATCTACTAGGATTGTGACCGTACACTAGGATTGCGACCCAGTACACTAGCATTGTGACCGTACACTACGATTGTGACCGTACACTAGGATTGCGACCCAGTACACTAAGACTGTGACCGTACACTAGGATTGTGACTGTACACTAGGATTGTGACAGTACACTAGGATTGTGACTGTACACTAGGATTGTGACCATACACTAGCATTGTGACCGTACACTAGGATTGTGACCATACACTATGATTGTGACTGTACACTAGGATTGTGACAGTCCACTAGGATTGTGACAGTACATTAGGATTGAGACCGTACACTAGCATTGTGACCATACACTAGGATTGTGACAGTACATAGGATTGTGACAGCACACTAGGATTGTGACAGTACATTAGGATTGAGACCGTACACTAGCATTGTGACCGCACACTAGGATTGTGACCATACACTAGGATTGTGACAGTACACTAGGATTGTGACAGTACATTAGGATTGTGTACGTACACTAGGATTGTGACCATACACTAGGATTGTGACTGTACACTAGGATTGCGACCCGGTACACTAGGATTGTGACAGTACACTAGGATTGTGACAATACACTAGGATTGTGACCGTAACCTAGGATTGTGACCGTACACTAGGATTGTGACCATACACTAGGGTTGTGACCGTACACTAGGATTGGGACAGTACATTAGGATTGTGACCGTACACTAGGATTATGACCATACACTAGGATTGCGACAGTACGCTAGGATTGTGACCGTACACTAGGATTGTGACCATACACTAGGGTTGTGACCGTACACTAGGTATGAGACAATACACTAGCATTGTGACTGTACACTAGGATTGCGACTGTACAAAAAGGGTGTGACCATACACTAGGATTGTGACCGTACACTCAGACTGTAACTGTATATTAAGATTGTGAGAGTACACTAGGATTGTGACAGTACACTAGGATTGTGACCATACACTAGGATTGTGACAGTACACTAGGATTGTAACCGTACACTAGGATTGTGAACGTACACTAGGATTGTGACAGTACACAAGGATTGTGACCGTACACTAGGATTGTGATCATTTACTAGGATTGTGACTGTACACTATGATTGTGACTGTACACTAGGATTGTGACAGTACACTAGGATTGTGACAGTACATTAGGATTGAGACCGTACACTAGCATTGTGACCGCACACTAGGATTGTGACCATACACTAGGATTGTGACAGTACATAGGATTGTGACAGCACACTAGGATTGTGACAGTACATTAGGATTGAGACCGTACACTAGCATTGTGACCGCACACTAGGATTGTGACCATACACTAGGATTGTGACAGTACACTAGGATTGTGACAGTACATTAGGATTGTGTACGTACACTAGGATTGTGACCATACACTAGGATTGTGACTGTACACTAGGATTGCGACCCGGTACACTAGGATTGTGACAGTACACTAGGATTGTGACAATACACTAGGATTGTGACCGTAACCTAGGATTGTGACCGTACACTAGGATTGTGACCATACACTAGGATTACGACCATACACTAGGATTGCGACAGTACGCTAGGATTGTGACCGTACACTGGGATTGTGACCATACACTAGGGTTGTGACCGTACACTAGGTATGGGACAATACACTAGCATTGTGACTGTACACTAGGATTGCGACTGTACAAAAAGGGTGTGACCATACACTAGGATTGTGACCGTACACTCGGACTGTAACTATATTAAGATTGTGAGAGTACACTAGGATTGTGACAGTACACTAGGATTGTGACCATACACTAGGATTGTGACAGTACACTAGGATTGTAACCGTACACTAGGATTGTGAACGTACACTAGGATTGTGACAGTACACAAGGATTGTGACCGTACACTAGGATTGTGATCATTTACTAGGATTGTGACTGTACACTAGTATTGTGACTGTACACTAGGATTGTGACCGTACACTAGGATTGTGACCATACACTAGGATTGTGACCATACACTAGGATTGTGACCATACACTAGGATTGTGATCATCCACTAGGATTGTGACCGTACACTAGCATTGTGACCGTACACTAGGATTGTGACTGTACACTAGGATTGCGACCCGGTACCCTAAGACTGTGACCGTACACTAGGATTGTGACTGTACACTAGGATTGTGATAGTACACTAGGATTGTGACTGTACACTAGGATTGCGACAGTACATTAGGATTGAGACCGTACACTAGGATTGTGACCATACACTAGGATTGCGAGTGTACACTAGGATTGCGACAGTTCACTAGGTATGAGACCATACACTAGCATTGTGACTGTACACTAGGATGGTGACCATATCCTAGGATTGTGATCGTACACTAGGATTGCGACTGTACAAAAAGGGTGTGACCATACACTAGGATTGTGATCATTTACTAGGATTGTGACTGTACACTAGTATTGTGACTGTACACTAGGATTGTGACCGTACACTAGGATTGTGACCATACACTAGGATTGTGACCATACACTAGGATTGTGATCATCCACTAGGATTGTGACCGTACACTAGGATTGTGACCGTACACTAGCATTGTGACCGTACACTAGGATTGTGACTGTACACTAGGATTGCGACCCAGTACACTAAGACTGTGACCGTACACTAGGATTGTGACTGTACACTAGGATTGTGACAGTACACTAGGATTGTGACTGTACACTAGGATTGCGACAGTACATTAGGATTGAGACCGTACACTAGGATTGTGACCATACACTAGGATTGTGACTGTACACTAGGATTGTGACTGTACACTAACTAGGATTGAGTCCGTGCACTAGGATTGTGACCGTACACTAGGATTGCAAGCGTATACTAGGATTGCGACTGTACACTAGGATTGCGAGCGTACACGAGGATTGTGAGTGTACAAAAAGGGTGTGACCGTACACTAGGACTGTGACCGTTCACTAGGATTGTGACCATACACTAGGATTGTGACCGTACACTAGGATTGTGACCATACACTAGGATTGTGACCGTACCGGATTCCACAACGTTGGGCGTGATACGAAGTAGTCTGAGAAAATCCCAAAACAGTCCGGAAAAATTAGAAAAACAAAATTTTACAATGTATACAAACATGAGCCGGAAGGGAGGGCAAGGGTGTGCAATCTCTTATTGCTCTTGCTATGCATGACATATGATAAACTAGGATTGTGACCATACACTAGCATTGTGACCGTACACTAGGATTGTGAATGTACACTAGGATTGTGACCATACAAAAATGGTGTGACCATACACAAGGATTGACAATACACTAGGATTGTGACCGTACACTGGCATTGTGACCATACACTAGGATTGTGACCATACACTAGGATTGCGACCGTACACTAGGATTGTGACCATACACTAGGATTGTGACTGTACACTAGGATTGCGACAGTACATTAGGAGTGAGACTGTACACTAGGATTGTGACCATACACTAGGATTGTGACTGTACACTAGGATTGTGACTGTACACTAGGATTGAGTCCGTGCACTAGGATTGTGACCGTACACTAGAATTGCAAGCGTACACTAGGATTGCGACTGTACACGAGGATTGCGAGTGTACAAAAAGGGTGTGACCGTACACTAGGATTGTGACCGTACACTAGGACTGTGATCATCTACTAGGATTGTGACCATACACTAGGATTGTGACCGTATACTAGGATTGTGACCATACACTAGGATGGTGACCATATCCTAGGATTGTGATCGTACACTAGGATTGCGACTGTACAAAAAGGGTGTGACCATACACTAGGATTGTGACCGTACACTCGGACTGTAACTGTATATTAAGATTGTGACAGTACACCAGGATTGTGACAGTACACTAGGATTGTGACCATACACTAGGATTGTGACAGTACACTAGGATTGTAACCATACACTAGGATTGTGAACGTACACTAGGATTGTGACAGTACACAAGGATTGTGACCGTACACTAGGATTGTGATCATTTACTAGGATTGTGACTGTACACTAGTATTGTGACTGTACACTAGGATTGTGACCGTACACTAGGATTGTGACCATACACTAGGATTGTGACCATACACTAGGATTGTGACCATACAATAGGATTGTGATCATCTACTAGGATTGTGACCGTACACTAGGATTGTGACCGTACACTAGCATTGTGACCGTACACTACGATTGTGACAGTACACTAGGATTGCGACCCAGTACACTAAGACTGTGACCGTACACTAGGATTGTGACTGTACAAAAAGTGTGTGACCATACACTAGGATTGTGACCGTACACTCGGACTGTAACTGTATATTAAGATTGTGACAGTACACTAGGATTGTGACAGTACACTGGGATTGTGACCATACACTAGGATTGTGACAGTACACTAGGATTGTAACCGTACACTAGGATTGTGAACGTACACTAGGATTGTGACAGTACACAAGGATTGTGACCGTACACTAGGATTGTGATCATTTACTAGGATTGTGACTGTACACTAGTATTGTGACTGTACACTAGGATTGTGACCATACACTAGGATTGTGACCATACACTAGGATTGTGATCATCCACTAGGATTGTGACCGTACACTAGGATTGTGACCGTACACTAGCATTGTGACCGTACACTAGGATTGTGACTGTACACTAGGATTGCGACCCAGTACACTAAGACTGTGACCGTACACTAGGATTGTGACTGTACACTAGGATTGTGACAGTACACTAGGATTGTGACTGTACACTAGGATTGCGACAGTACATTAGGATTGAGACCGTACACTAGGATTGTGACCATACACTAGGATTGTGACTGTACACTAGGATTGTGACTGTACACTAACTAGGATTTAGTCCGTGCACTAGGATTGTGACCGTACACTAGGATTGCAAGCGTACACTAGGATTGCGACTGTACACTAGGATTGCGAGCGTACACGAGGATTGTGAGTGTACAAAAAGGGTGTGACCGTACACTAGGACTGTGACCGTTCACTAGGATTGTGACCATACACTAGGATTGTGACCGTACACTAGGATTGTGACCATACACTAGGATTGTGACCGTACCGGATTCCACAACGTTGGGCGTGATACGAAGTAGTCTGAAAAAATCCCAAAACAGTCCGGAAAAATTAGAAAAACAAAATTTTACAATGTATACAAACATGAGCCGGAAGGGAGGGCAAGGGTGTGCAATCTCTTATTGCTCTTGCTATGCATGACATATGATAAACTAGGATTGTGACCATACACTAGCATTGTGACCGTACACTAGGATTGTGAATGTACACTAGGATTGTGACCATACAAAAATGGTGTGACCATACACTAGGATTGACAATACACTAGGATTGTGACCGTACACTGGCATTGTGACCATACACTAGGATTGTGACCATACACTAGGATTGTGACCGTACACTAGGATTGTGACCATACACTAGGATTGCGACAGTACATTAGGAGTGAGACTGTACACTAGGATTGTGACCATACACTAGGATTGTGACTGTACACTAGGATTGTGACTGTACACTAGGATTGAGTCCGTGCACTAGGATTGTGACCGTACACTAGAATTGCAAGCGTACACTAGGATTGCGACTGTACACGAGGATTGCGAGTGTACAAAAAGGGTGTGACCGTACACTAGGATTGTGACCGTACACTAGGACTGTGATCATCTACTAGGATTGTGACCATACACTAGGATTGTGACCGTATACTAGGATTGTGACCATACACTAGGATGGTAACCATATCCTAGGATTGTGATCGTACACTAGGATTGCGACTGTACAAAAAGGGTGTGACCATACACTAGGATTGTGACCGTACACTCGGACTGTAACTGTATATTAAGATTGTGACAGTACACCAGGATTGTGACAGTACACTAGGATTGTGACCATACACTAGGATTGTGACAGTACACTAGGATTGTAACCATACACTAGGATTGTGAACGTACACTAGGATTGTGACAGTACACAAGGATTGTGACCGTACACTAGGATTGTGATCATTTACTAGGATTGTGACTGTACACTAGTATTGTGACTGTACACTAGGATTGTGACCGTACACTAGGATTGTGACCATACACTAGGATTGTGACCATACACTAGGATTGTGACCATACACTAGGATTGTGATCATCTACTAGGATTGTGACCGTACACTAGGATTGTGACCGTACACTAGCATTGTGACCGTACACTAGCATTGTGACCGTACACTACGATTGTGACAGTACACTAGGATTGCGACCCAGTACACTAAGACTGTGACCGTACACTAGGATTGTGACTGTACACTAGGATTGTGACAGTACACTAGGATTGTGACCGTACACTGGCATTGTGACCATACACTAGGATTGTGACCATACACTAGGATTGCGACCGTACACTAGGATTGTGACCATACACTAGGATTGTGACTGTACACTAGGATTGCGACAGTACATTAGGAGTGAGACTGTACACTAGGATTGTGACCATACACTAGGATTGTGACTGTACACTAGGATTGTGACTGTACACTAGGATTGAGTCCGTGCACTAGGATTGTGACCGTACACTAGAATTGCAAGCGTACACTAGGAT
>JAVVLW010004137.1:0-100000 GCA_034401795.1 Chaetoderma sp. LZ-2023a | reverse complement strand
CCCATTTCTAACTAAGCTCCGCCCACGTTTTGCGTGTACTGGGATCGATTTATGTACGTTGGACCTTGACATCTGATAATTATACAGGTAAGGCATTGAATATTTTGAAAATATTTTGATTGGTTGCTGTTGTTGCCATAGTCCAATCAGAGGTGGTTTCAACATATTCAACATAATGGCTTATTAAATAGTAAATCCATCACATGCATACAATTCGTACGCTTGACGGACTATTCCACCTATATTATGGAGCATTCTGTGTCAATTTTGAAACTGACGTCAGCCAACACGTAATTGATTATGACGTCATACACTTGAGTGAGAGGTCGGATCCATCCATCGCACTGAACACTTTTCTTTAATTTTCAAAGCAGATATTTCAGTAGCTTCCCGTTCGCGAACTTATAGTTTAAGGGGTAAATGGACAGAAGCCCAACACGTACAGGTCGGGGCGAAGGCAGCACCTATAGCTCATCTCTGCTATTATTCCATTTGATCTTATTCCTCGCTCTCTCTATCTCTCACCCTCTCTCCCCCCTTTCCCCCTCTCTCTCTCTCTCTATCTCGGTCTTTCTTCCTACTCTCCCCCACCTCACACTCAACATCCACACACTTATGCACACTAATAGACTACAATTAATTAAACTATTATGATTTGCCGCCATTTTGTTGTAAAAAAGTTTTGAAAAATATGTATGTGTATGGGAGACACGGCATAAGACTCCAAGTCTTATCGTGCTTCCATCTGAACAAAATAAATCACGTTTAAACCAAAGCAGATATTCTAACATGAACTGTAACTGGCCATAGTAAACGCGTATGTATTGGCGAACACCTCGTGCAATGGAGGAATCCAGTTTTAGCCATGCCCCGCCCGTCTTTACCTAAGCCCCACCCATGCTTCGCTCGTGTTGGGATCGATCGACCGCTGAACTCCCTGACTACCGATTTCCTGCCACCCATATAAGTAAGGTGTTGAATATTTTAAAACTATTTTGACTGAGCGCTGTTGCTGCCCACCGCATGTTTATTAAATAGTAAAAGCATAAAACAACCTGACGGACTATTACGCTTTCAAGACTGACTAACTCGATTCATTCAGCCTACACGTAATGTAGTTGAGCATGTTTATTAAATAGAAGACATGCACTTCGGAACAATAACGCTTAGTCCGTCATCAATTATGCATTTGTAACGATCTTATCCACGCCATCCATGCCGTTATTGAATAGGATGCTATCTTACACGTCACGGATTTGATTATGACGTCATATGATTGATGGATAAACTGGATAATACATTGTATTATTGGATTTGTAGTTAACACATTAGACAACGATATGTGAATATCACTAATTTGATGGGTTCGTATTCGTCCGTACAATTATATAGTCATGTGAACGACGCTGACTAAATGTAGTTCGGATCGACCGGTCAGGTGCCGGCCGTACCAGCTAAGCTGGGTATCCGCCGCCCGTCCTAGATTCGTTCTATGAACACGCCCCCCCCCCACCCCCTGGGAAGAGCTATAAGTGTATATGAGCCTATGAGAGTTCGCTATAAACGCGTAGCGCGCACATGCGCTCTTACCACTGCATTGACAGAGCGCGTATATCACGTCAAAGAGCGGATAGTGCCTTTAGTGCACAGAGTAGGTACATTGTAATTCTTTGCAATTGCTTGTTCTCGCGGAAGCTGGTATCAATCAAGGCCAGAATTCTTTCCAAATCTGTAAACCATTTCAAAATCGGTTAAGAAATGGCTGAGTTATCCACGGAAACCCCCTTTGATTATCCTCAAAATATTGCCGTGACGTCATAACCACGTGCACACAGAAGTTCTAGAATGTTCTAGAACATTCGTCTGCGTCATTATTAACTGCGCGTTGATTGGCTGCTGCTCGGCTGATGATTGGCTGAGGCCTGCGCCTATGACGTCACGAGTAGTATAAAAGGAGATTCGATGAGAATTGTGGTGTTAGTTTTCGTAAATTTGTGGTGTTGCAATTCTTTCTTATAACTGGAGATATCTTGACCAAACTGCATGGGTGATCACCCCTAGGGGTCATCTAGAAATGTGAACAATTTGGGGTCAAAATTTTAAATGGCAAGTTCACAGCGACCAGATTGATCACAATTAATCACGATTTAATAATAACACAGGCCTTTCTAATCTCGTCCGTTTGCAGACCAAGAGAGGACTATTTTTGAAAATTTACCACTGGAATGACTGGCTAGATAAACGAGGCAGGCACTCCGGTAGTAAGTTTTCAAGGATAGTCTTCTCTTGCTCTGTATTTACACGTACCAGATTTTCCATTTTAATTTTTCCTGGTTTTTTTTTTAATTACATGGAAATTATCTAATTTCATTTTCCAGATTTATTCATTCAGACTGCCCTCCCCTCTACCTCGATTAAGGGTGGCCCACCCCTTATGGCATGGATGCACACACTCTAACCCCTCCAAACACCCCTAGGGAGTCCTGGGGACTGATTAGAAAATTGTAAAAAAACAACCTACAAGCGTGGGGAGACATTTGGAGTACTAGTTGGGAAAGGGTTATAAGTTGTTGGTTCTCGGGTTGGTTGTTCACTATTATTTCACATAAAAATGTGTACATTAAAATGTTTTCAGGGTTATCATGATTCTGCTGAATGTAAATCCCAGCATTCATCACTCAAGTTGCTGCCGGTTTGCTTGCATCTATCTCGGACGTGCCGTTTCGCTTTGTTTTATATTTCCGACAACCTAAATGTATTTTCTCTTAAGTTTAGCAGTTATCGAAACAAGACTATTTTTGAAAATGTACCACTGAACTGACTGGCGCGGTAACCGAACCAGTCATTCCACTGAAAATTTTCAAAAATAAATTTCTCGAACTGTAAATGAACATATGAGAGTGTGCACACAACAGTGGCTTGAATTGCCAAAAAATTACCATTATATACACCTGTGCAAAAGTTAAGCACCACCCTATTTTTACGCACAAGCGAGGGTATATTCATGTGCTATGAAGAAAGCAATTGCATACACATTTATGTACCCATCCATCTTAGTGCAAGAGGTAATAATGCAACTAGAGCAATGCTGATTATGATGGTGGGGAAACACTGTATGTTTTTGTTTGAACTTGAAAACGAGGCCTGAATATGGTTACGTTGACACAACTGACAACTATTGCCCTACAGTTGACACACGTGGCTAGATTGTCATTAATGGTGTCTGAAAACGAAGTTTAACATCTGTGCACGAGTTTGAGACTGTCATTATTAATACCGGGTATATCCACCTTGTGCCTGGATGACGGCCTGGACACGACGTCTCATGCTGGTCACCAACCGACTGATACGCCATTGTGGTATTCGTTGCCATTCAAGATGGAGTGCGTCTGTTAATTCCTGTAGGTTCTGCACAGGAGGATCCCTCCTTCTCACCATGTTTCCCAGAATGTCCCAGATATGCTCAATAGGGTTCATGTCAGGGCTCCTTGCTGGCCATGGTAGGGTTTCGATGGCGTTCTGGCGGAGGTATTCATGCACAGCTCTAGCACGATGTGGTCGGGCGTTGTCATCCATGAATAGAGGGTGGGTTCCAGGTGCATGATTTACAAAATGAGGGACCACAACTCTATCCAGTATGGAATCTTGATATCTTTGTCCATTTAGTGTTCCAGGTACAGTCAACAGATCCAGCTTACAATCAAATGAGATGCACCCCCATATCATAACGGAACCTCCACCAAATGGAACTTCTTCCATGATGTTACGTTGGTCGTACGCCGTGCGTCTGGACCTCCATACACGAGTTCGACCATCTGTGGCATGAAGCAGGAACCGACTTTCATCGGACCAGTGTACCCGTCTCCAGGATCTCATGTTCCAGTGTCTTCTTTCGTTGCACCACCTCAGACGCTCCTCTTTGTGGTGTGCAGTGAGGAGAGGACGTCTGACAGGTCTCCTGGCTTTCATGCCAGCAGCATACAGTCTCCTTTTGACGGTAGACATTGACACTCTATTGCGCGCTTCCCATTGCTGACTGAGCACTCTGCTGTTGGTGAATGGAGATCTCCTAACAAGGCGTACTAGGGCAGTAGTCTTCTTCGGTCTTCCAGATCTAGGCCTGTCCTTCACCTCGTTAGTTTGCCCATGTTTTGCAATCAAACGACTGATTACAGTATGGTTAATGTTCAGCTGTCTGCCAATCTCTCTGCATGACATACCAGTGGTATGCATGCCTATGATTTGCCATTTCACACGATCACTTAACCTTCGTCTTGCCATAGCGGTTCACAATCAAGAGCTAATTCTCTCTGTACAAATAAACCACGGTCATGAACACAAAATTCCTAATCTTGTCGCCTAAATCTGTATGTAATGTTCTACACCTCAAACTGGACTTTTACATAACTGAACACGTGTGCTGTTTCCCGCCACGCACGGACATCAAGCGGCGTGAAGTCATGCATGCATGTGCATTTCGTACTTGGAATTATGTCAGCTAACGCGGGGACAAAAAGTATGGCAGCCTAGTTGTACCATCATGTTTCTACGTTCTATTGTTTTTGCTGGTGCTTAACTTTTGCACAGGTGTATATAACATCATTCGCAATCAACCTATTATTTCAAATAGCAGTAGGTTTTAATTCTAAGTTTATGCCTAGGATATTTCTTTTACAAACACTAGATTTTCTGTTTTCTAGTTTTCTTGTTTCTTGTTTATTTAATCACATGGAAATTATCTAAATTTAATTAATTTTATTTGATATCATTGACTATGATTTTCATCTCTTAATATTTTTATTTCATAATTCTCACCTGAGTTCATTTTATAGATTTTATTGTACAGACTGCCCTCCACCCCCTATCAAGGGTGTCCACCCCACCCCCACCTCATTTGTCATGGATGCACACTCGCCATGGCATCCAATCCTTCTCCCATCCAAACCCCCTTGGGTGAGATCAGAAAATTTTGAAAAACTTCAACCCAGGAAAGAGCAATTAGGCTGCAATGGAGGTGGGGGTGGGGAGGAGGATGTATGGAGGTGGGTCCCTGGGTTAATACTCTGGATAATTAAGCGGTCCTGTGATCCTCCCCCGGGAAAATTCTGATAATTTGACTCTGAGAGGCCTTTTCAGACAATATTTCTAATAAATGGGCTTAATAATGTGGGGTGGTGCACTAGTGGGGTAGCTGGATGCTTGGTTTCAACACCCGTGTTTGCAGGGGCCATGGTTTTATGGTTTTTTGTGGGAGGCCTTTAGGGGTGTGTGGGGGGCATGTTGGTGGCGGCGGAATTGATTTTCCCCTGATTTGATGGGGATGCAAACTTAATCTCTGACCCCCACTGTGGAAGCCCCTGAGTCCCCATCCTACCCCCAAGTGAAATAAAGTACCCCCCTCCTTCCACCCACTCTTACACTGCATCCAACACTTACACCCGCCAACAACAGTTCATTAGGCAGCAACAGGCACCGCATACACCCCTAGCAACATCATAATTCTTTTATTTTTTTTTTCAGTTTTAACGCTTATTTAGAGCAACCCTTCGGGGAAGCAACGCAACCCTTCGAGGAAGCACCTCTAAGAGTGAGTCATGGCCCAAATGCATCTCGGTGTAAGCGGCCAATAAACCAACTAAAACAAATGCAAACTTAATCTCTGACCCACTGTGGAAGCCCCTGAGTCCCCATCCTACCCCCAACTGAAATAAAGTACCCCCCCCCCCTTCCACCCACTCTTACACTGCATCCAACACTTTCACCCGCCAACAACAGTTCATTAGGCAGCAACAGGTACCGCATACACCCCTAGCAACATCATAATTTTTTTAATTTTTTTTCAGTTCTAACGCTTATTTAGAGCAACCCTTCGGGGAAGCAACGCAACCCTTCGGGGAAGCTCCTCTAAGAGCGACTCATGGCCCAAATATATCTCGGTGTAAGCGGCCAATAAACCAACTAAAACAACAACAAACAAATCGAGAGCATCCTCGGCCAGGGGCCGAACAGGTTGGATCTGTAAACAGCTACGATCAGCCGAGACAGTTATTAAACAGATCACCTCGGTCTCGGTCAGCATCTCTCCCGTAGCACTGCGGCAGCTAACCAACCCACCGCATCCTAAAAGAAGTTTGTGAACGCCTGAACAATTGTTCGGGGGCATTTTTGGAAACTTTCGACAACGAGAACTAACTCGGAACAAATCTTGCGATGATGCCTTTCCCGGCCTGAATATGTGATTCTACAGATGTAGAGGCAGCGATGTTCTTTGGTGGATAACTCGCCGGATCTGTCGGCCACGCCAAAAAGTGGTTATTCAACCACCCAACCCCCCCCCCCCTCCCGCCCATCCGCTCTGATGCCGTGTAGGTTTATTTAGACTTTTTGACCGCAGCAAATAAACTTTGCCCGGTACGTCTTAAGAGCTAACTGACGTACACCGCACCGTTAAGCTTAGTTATGCATCTTCATCCGTATTCGACAATCCCCGCTGATAAACGGGTTGATCTTAACTTTCATCCGTACCGTCGGTGTACAGGAACCTTCTTCCTAGCAGTAATGTTATTGTAGAACTTACTGACTGTTCGTTAGACATTCTTATATTGTGATTACCGTCCTTAGTTTGCTCCACTCCCGTTCTGGACTGCATGCAGGAATCCTGTTTGCGGGAACCGACATGCGGGAACGGGTCGACTCACGTCACACCAAGGGTGACGTATCAATTTCAGTAACACGATAGCCCGTCATTAAGAATGGCTACCGACTATTCAAGTAAGTATAATTAACATCTTTAATTATTCCGTTAAATTACAACTTTAATGATTATACTTTATATAAAAGGAAGCGTAACGGTCCTGCGACCGCTAGTTATAATTTCTTTATCTGTTTATAGATATTCTTATTTTACTGTAAGGTGTTTTTACTAACCGCACAGTAGTAGGTCCAACAACCTGTACTATATGTATTCTTCTAATCATTTCACATTGTATTACTTGTACGGGTTAGTTTTATATATGGCAAGTAGCCATTCGTTCATATGTTTTGTTTATTTGTAGAAAACATAGAACTGCAGTGCACGTAGGAAACACTATACAGCAACATTTATATATGCATCACTTTCTCCCGCCACCAACAATTGTTCACTGAGGTCGCTGTCCGTGCTATAACTCTGTTTAGTCCGGCATGCTACTGACTAAAATCCTGTCTATTTAGCTCTATAGGATAGGTTTAATATGATTAGAGACAATTTCTTCGTCAAGAGACACAGAGTGCATGCCTCTTTTCCGGTAGTTGCGATAATTTAGCCCAGTACTCCGGCAAGGTTGTGTAAAATTGGTCAAAATATCTATTGGACCTCATATTTCTAAGTTATTGTCTCTTCATGTTCCACTAAGCCTTCTAACTTCTTAATTGTTTGGATGTCCCTATCCGCACCATGGACTGATCCGACCCTGGGAAACTATTGGGGTTTCCGAGCGGTGATGGCCAGGGTGTGGTGTCACACACACCTCCCGTGTATCTTCGGATACCTAGTAGTTAGTTATCCTTGCCAATGTAGGAAGCACTGCGAAAACATATTATAATTTTTAATTTCTTTTTCATCTCTTAGGAAGTCTCCCCCCCCCCCACCACCCGCACCGCAGTGCATAACTGGTCAACTTACGTTTAAACCTAACATCAGGTTAAAAGGTTAGCTCCATAGAACCTGGTGACGGGCGAGATGCGCATCCCCACCGAATTCTGTAGGAATGTCTGGGCAAGATGTTAGGATCTGCCACGCCCTCACTGGAAGGACTTTCACGGTGGGTATTCGTCTCGCTTAGCCCCACCGTAGCGATAGATCAGTTGCCTAAACTTGCTTATGTGAAAAGTAACCATTGTCCTGTGACGTTTTATGTGGTTATGGAGCAATATGTCCGGATTCTCACCAAGCTCGGAGGTCTTGCAAAATAACATGTATGCACCTGTCTTGAGTATTTATGTCTTAGGACAGCCGATCTCAATGGCAGCCGTATCTAAACGCTAGGTAGGGCACCCGCCATTTGCGGCCTAAACCAGTCCTTGTCTTTAAAAACTAAATGTTAGGTTAGGCATAGAAGAAGGCTCGCGTAAATAAAAGCGGCACCTACTAACTCAGCATATTTGAAACTACATAAGACGGTGACGTGGGAATCCCTCGGGAATCAGTCGTCCCGTCTTCATGTAAAACAGCACGCAACATTATAGTCATAATTTCACTAGGTATGGTCTTTTCTTTATAGCATTTTGGTTGAATATAGAGTGGCCCCTTTCTGGTCAATGCTCTTCTCCCGCTTTAAGCGGTGGCAGCATTTTCCTGTGACGAAACCCCGGCGAGGCACTTGCCGCTCGCAAGGATTCAGGGACGACGGCCCGTGCGAGGCTACTAATTCTCACCCAAAAAAACAGCATCAGAAGTAATGTCCACGCGAGGCACATAGCTTTTCGCCACTATAAAAGATAACTTTCTTTCCTTCAAAGCTTAGAGATATAATAACTTATATTAAGTTAATTAGTGATCTCGCATGCGGCAGCCTCCTTTGCGGGGATCCCTCTGTGGACCTGCAAGTCTGTGTGGTACCTCCGGGAGCCCCGCATTTAAAAATTCATCAGGCTGTCTCTATGTCTTGTATTTTCGTATGCTCATTTTTATGTACCAAACTTGAGAGTCTGTTTTAGGTAAATAAATTGCATAGACTTATTTAAGTTAGGTCACCAATCAAATATTGCAAGTCCATAGATCACGAAATTGCTATGGACAGGCATACCGGTGACACAAACTTATGGGCTGATACTACTGTGTTCAATGTTCGCGACGATGGTCGCACAGCCCCACCGGAACGATTGAGTTCCACAGGCCTTAGGAGCCGGTCTTTGTTACCCGTAGGGCAATATCGCATGGGATCCGTAACCCTGAGAACGGGAGCTAGCCAGCGTCATCACTCATCGCGCACACGCCGCGCGGCGAGCCGACACCAGACACCGGAACGGCCCGTCGCTAGCCCGCGAGCTACATAAACACTTGATAGGCCTACATTAATCTTGTCAATTTCCACAGAAAATTTATTTTTGAATGACTCCAACATTATAGCATGCTGATGGTAACCCTAACATCTACACATTATATAATAATTCCTTAAAGCATATATCAGTTGTATTGCGATATATACAGTTTGGCCGAGATAAAAATGCCTTATACAGTATATTGAAACATATGACAATCACCATTTGGCTTTAGGTCTCTGAGCAGATGTGATACACTCTCGTACAAGGTGTCTCATATAAACTATATAAACTGTAATTGTTTTCACCTGATTTGCATAGTTACTAGTGTCGTGCTTAGTATCTGCATAGTTGCTAGTGTTGTGCCTAGTATCCGCATAGTTACTAGTGTTGTGCCTAGCGTCTGCATAGTTACTAGTGTTGGGCCTAGTATCTGCACAGTTATAAGTGATGTGCATATTATATACATAGTTACTAGTGTTGTGCCAAGTATCTACATAGTTTCTAGTTTTCTGCATAATTTCTGAATTGTTACTAGTGTTGTGCCTAGTATCTGCATAATTACAAGTGTTGTGCGTACTATCTGCATAGCTAGTAATATTGTGCCTAGTATATGTATAATTGCTAGTGTTGTGCCTGGTATCTGCATAGTTACTAGTGTTGTGCCTAGTATTTGCGTAGTTACTAGTGCTGTGCCTTGTATCTGCATAGTTACTAGTGTTGTGCCTAGTAGTATGATATGCATATACGCCAACTCTTCATATGTGGTGTTCTCTGATATGCGAAATACGCGACTAGATGAGTTAAAAGATGAAACTAGTTCTAGCTATGCCCCGCCCATTCTTAGCTAAGCTCCGCCCACGCTTTGTCCATATTGTGAGCGATCCAATGTTGAACTCCATGAATCTCAATTTACTGAAAACTATATAAGTAACCTGTTGAATATTTGAGTATTTTGAAAGTAATTTGACAACAAAATTCAATTCTAAAGCCCAATCAAAATAGTTTCATGTTTCCAATCAAATTAGTTCCAAAATATTCAACAGAATTTTTATTAAATAGTAAAGAGTCGCAATATTCAACATAGTGTTTAATAAAAATTAAAGACATACAATTCGTACAACTTGACGGATTATCAAGCGTTTAAGATGGACTTAGATATATCATTCATGACATATTTGATTGTGACGTCAGCCTACCTGTGACATAATGGATAATAACGTCATACGCTTGATTGACAGATTATATTTTTCTGTTAGTGTGAAGTGTGTTTTGCACACATCCATACTATTTCGGATTAGTCGGTTTAATGTCTATGATTTATACACAGTACATAGTGCGATTTGTACAGGAGGCTGCCGTGTGTCCATAAAACCAGCTGCGACTGCGTCTGGTCAATAATATGATAAAGTGAATAACAATTTACGACTCCCGTTTTACTTATGCCCAATAGATCTCTACATAAGCCTCAGACACGCTTTTCTCATGCTGGGATCGATCGATCCATGTAGTCCCTGAATCACAGTTTCCAGATAACTATACAGGAATAGTAAGGGGTGGGGCGCTGTGTGATATTATTCTAAATCACTCATGCGTGGCAATGATTAGCCTATTGGGGGCTTAGTGTGACATTAATGCGTTTAACTCCGTATGAAAACTCATGCTGTGGTGATTATTTAAATGAGGTCAATGAGGTCATGTGAGCCGGTATTTTAGCCGTGTTTGGGTGGAGGGCGCTGGGCCATTGTCTGACCTCTGGATAATTTATGTAAAGCAGAATGTTCAGCAGTGAAGCAACGTAGGGTGCCGTTCAGCAGCTATTGTTCTCATGTAAAAAATTGATTGATGTGTTTTTAATGACTCATGATGTATACTGACGAAGGTGGGTTGTGGGATACATGAAACATACACATCATGAGACATTAAGAAGCAGTATTGTGCAGGAAATATTATTATCAAGCGCAGAATTGAAACGAATGAAATGTGGGGAGAGAACTTAAAACACAACACGCATCGGTAAATCCGGCGCACGCATCAGTTTTAAACACGCATTGGTAAACAGCAATAGTGCAGAACAGGTGCTATTATCGCTTTAAGTTTAAACTTTACGCCAAGAGAACGATAGCATTGTAATAACATTAGCATTATGTACTACATACAGTATAGAGGAGGCACTGCCAACACCAACACGAGGCTCACGTTGTCAAAGAAGAACAATAGCTGATGAACGCACACAATACGTTAAACAATTTTACTGCTGAACATTCCCCTTTAGATACAGTGGGAGACAATGCCCCCACTCCACCCCACCACAACACGGGTTAAAATACGGACTCACGTGACCTCATTGACCTCATTTGCATAATCACCCCAACATGAGTTATCATACAGAGTTAAAAGGGCCAATGTCACATTAAAACCCATAAATCATTGTCACGTGTTAGTGATTTAGAACAAAAGCAAACAGTGCCGCACCCCCACCCCCCTTTACTGCTTACAGGTAAGCTTACGGATAAGCGGTTGACTACTTTGAAACTAATTTGACCGCGTTCTGGCAGCAACAGCCACTAGTAAAATTAGTTTCGAAATATTCAACATGTTTATTGAATAATAAAGATATACAATTGTATGACGGACTATTAAGCGTTTATGAAGGGCATAATTACGCCATCCATGACGTAATGTAGGAAACCCGTTTTAGCTCCGCCCATCTTTATCCAAGCTCCAGCTACACGTCGCCCGTGTTAGGATCGATCTATCCCTGAACTCTCTGATGATCAATTTCCAGAAAACTATGCATATATGCTGTTGACTATTTTGAAACTGCCAGTTAAATTAGTTTCAAAATATCCATCAGCATGTTTAATAAATTGTAAAGACATACGCTTCGTACAACCTGACGGACTAGTATGATTTTAAGACTGACTAAATCGAGTCATTCATGACGTAGTTGAGTATGACGTCAGCATACACGTCACGTAGTTGATTATGTCGTCATATGCTTGACTGAAAAACTGGATTCCTCATTTCAGTATGGCGTCAGTAACCAGACGATTAAATCCTTGATGAGTGTCTCTTTGACCTCTTTATATCTTAACAACAAGATAAAGTAACTTTAACTTCACTACAAAACTTACATAAACGTACAGTGGAGGCTGATGTGAAATTTGACGAGATTTGTTTGACCAAGTTTAGTTAAGGGACGATATCGCATCTTTAGCGGTGAACTAATGAGAAAATCATAGAGATCAATTTTTAGACCTCGTTTTTGTGCCAAATTTAAAAAGGGCACAGTACCTGGATATAGACTTGTGCGAGCGGGCGCAAGCAGTTGGGAGGCAGAAGTGTAGAGCTCAGTAGGGCTGTCATCACTTCACGGGGGCAGATTAGGGAGGTATATTTTTTTCAGAGTCTCCAAAAAGACATGAGTGACTGTCTTCCTCAACCTCGTTGAAAATGACCCCATCATTGATACCTACAGCCGCCTCGGAGAAGGGGCCATCTCCATGCCAACCACAGATTAAAGCAAGGCCATGGTAGTCATACCAGGCAATCATCAATACCTGGAGGCATTCGTATGATCCAAAAAGCTCAACCAGAATCCTACTTGAGCTTCACCAGGAACGTTTCGGAACCAAAAATCTTGAGAATGAGATTCCCTCCCCACACATTTCTTCATCATATACAGCAGGCCAACTATCAGGCAATATCATTTAGTGTTGCATAGAATTTAATTTTTCAGTATTTAGTAGACTTCTGTAACAGCGTAGGTTTCGTTTTGTATCCAAGCGCATAGTCGATAAAGATTTAACAATTGCATTCGATTCTTTGTAAACCATATCAACTGACTTCGCTCCCATGGTAATCCATGATGACACGACGGTTGTAACATCTAGGCAGTTAGGGATAGGTTGGTAATTCAAGGGCAATAATGATATTGACCTTGCCTCAGAGCGTGTGTCTTTGATGATGAACCCTTTAAAAACATCTCCAATTTATTAGTCACATTGCAAAATTGACAATAACACCAACTAAAGCTCGATTTTAGAGGCGGTGAAGCTTACATTTTGGAATTTTAAGATCATTTGACCTTGATACTAACCTCTAGAGCACCATCTTGACATCCAATCAATTCAGAATACCAACCAGTCGCATCAGTGTCCGCGAAAACCCAACAATAGACAAGAAAATCGTCAAAATCAGACAATGGAATCACGAGATATGCCATTTCGTTTTTTGGCGTGGTGGCCATTTTGGATTGGTCCAATGAACACTATTGTTTTCTCATTATTCCACCTACAAAGATGCAATATCCATCCCTAACTCAATTTGGGAAATCAAATCTCGCCAACATAGTTTCTGGTGATATGTCAGCCCTCGCCATAAGTTGAAAGCTTTATTTAGACAACACAAGGAATTCTGTAGAGCAAACTGTTCAGAATATAATCATTTCCTACATGATGTGTATATGATATGACATACATTACATGGTTAAAGTAAAGGCTGTTACAAACAGTGTGGGCTAATGGCCAACATTACATGATTTGAAGTAATACATACCAATCTATCTACATTAACACGTTACATAATAGCGAAATCAAATCTGCCTGTCAAGTATATGACGTCAAAATTAATTACATCACGTGTAGGCTGACGTCACAATCAAAGTACGCTATACATTGCGTATCTAAGTCCGTCATGAACTCTTAATAGTCCGATATGTGTACGAATTGTATATCTTTACTAATTAATAACCATTTTCTTGAATATTAGGCAGCAACAGCACCCAGTCAAATTAGTTTCAAAATATGCCATAACTTACCTGTATTGCTACCTTGAAAATGTCCCAAAAAATCGCATTGAGCTGGAGTTCCCTGGGGGGGGGGGCGGGGGGGGGGAATAAATCGACGGTGACAAAAATATAGAAGAAAAGTGATGATAGAGGTAGTATGGAAATAAATAATCGATTATGATATGTGGAAAATAATCAATTATTTAATCATGGGATTTAGAAGTAGCAACTGCGTGGTGAGGGTGGGTGGGGGAGAAAAAGCGAGAGAGAGAGAGAGAGAGAGAGAGAGAGAGAGAGAGAGAGAGAGAGAGAGAGAGAGAGAGAGCATAGATTTCTTAGAAATAATAATAATGGTATATATATAAAACAAAATTAAATAAATTAATAAATTGCTAAAAATGCCCGATTTTCTAGAAAAATAACAGAATACGCAATTTCGTAAATTTGTTCCTAGTTAAGAGGTTATTGGTTTGATTGGAATCTATCGAGTCCTTAATTCCAGGTCCTTTCACAGCATATCTAGGCTGGTTTATATTTCAGTCCATTCATTGGTAACTTACACAGTTTTACACTGGTACCCATTTATACTCCTGGCAACGAGGAGTGAAGGAATTGCCTATGTTTCCACCGAGTGCTCAGGATTTGAACACTGCCCAGTGGATTACCAGTCGATCACGCTAATACCATGGTCAATCATCTACCAGCTGTTCCTAGTTAGGCTTAAATTACCTCAATTAAGATTGAACTCTGGCTCATTGTCGAGGTCCCCGTTTACCTCGATCACATATCCGAATGACCGAGAGTATAATCGGATAATGATATCTTCTTCTTCTTCCTTTTCTTCTTCTTCTTCTTCTTGATAATGTAAATCCAGCCTCTTCAAGGCGAACGTCAAACATACGACTAAGTGTTGGCGTCTATCTAGATAGACAGCGGACCACGAGTCTATGTATTATATTCACTATAGGGCGATGTCCTAGCATACTGTTTGTATGCAGTGCAGAGTAGAGGAGGGCATAGCGTGGATGGGTGTAAGGTGGACGGGGATATGTTGTTTGCAGCAGATAGTGCACAGCAAGTTTCACGATTCAAGATTCACGATTAAAAGTTGCTTTATTCCATGGTTTTATATACATATAAACAGACTCTAAACAGGCAGTCCTTCAAAAGTATACCCTATGGAGCGATGAACTCCTTACATATATTACAAAACATTTTACAAAACATTTGTACATTAACATATAAATGACACATATCACAAGAGAATGGTACAGTGACAGAATGCTAAAAATCTACCTAGGTATGAATACTTATACGGAGACCTGACTACCATTCGGGAATTATTAACCAGTAAATTAACTTATTTGGGGATTTTATTAACCATACAAACTTTCGGTGAGCAAGGATAGGAATCTCGGCTCAGTCTTATAATGTATAATAGATCAAATATATAACTAGCCCCATGTAGACATAGGCACACGCACACACATACGCGCGCGCACACGCACACGTGCACGCGCATATGCACGCATGCACGCACACACATGCATATATATATATATATATATATATACACCTGTGCAAAAGTTAAGCACCACCCTATTTTTACGCACATGCGAGGGTATATTCATGTGCTATGAAGAAAGCAATAGCATAAACATTTATGTACCCATCCATCTTAGTGCAAGAGGTAATAATGCAACTAGAGGAATGCTGATTATGATGGTGGGGAAACACTGTATGTTTTTGTTTGAACTTGAAAACGAGGCCTGAATATGGTTACGTTGACACAACTGACAACTATTGCCCTACAGTTGACACACGTGGCTAGATTGTCATTAATGGTGTCTGAAAACGAAGTTTAACATCTGTGCACGAGTTTGAGACTGTCAATATTAATACCGGGTATATCCACCTTGTGCCTGGATGACGGCCTGGACACGACGTCTCATGCTGGTCACCAACCGACTGATACGCCATTGTGGTATTCGTTGCCATTCAAGATGGAGTGTGTCTGTTAATTCATGTAGGTTCTGCACAGGGGGATCCCTCCGTCTCACCATGTTTCGCAGAATGTCCCAGATATGCTCAATAGGGTTCATGTCAGGGCTCCTTGCTGGCCATGGTAGGGTTTCGATGGCATTCTGGCGGAGGTATTCATGCACAGCTCTAGCACGATGTGGTCGGGCTTTGTCATCCATGAATATAGGGTGGGTTCCAGGTGCATGATTTACAAAATGAGGGACCACAACTCTATCCAGTATGGAATCTTGATATCTTTGTCCATTTAGTGTTCCAGGTACAGTCAACAGATCCAGCTTACAATCAAATGAGATGCACCCCCATATCATAACGGAACCTCCACCAAATGGAACTTCTTCCATGATGTTACGTTGGTCGTACGCCGTGCGTCTGGACCTCCATACACGAGTTCGACCATCTGTGGCATGAAGCAGGAACCGACTTTCATCGGACAAGTGTACCCGTCTCCAGGATCTCATGTTCCAGTGTCTTCTTTCGTTGCACCACCTCAGACGCTCCTATGTGTGGTGTGCAGTGAGGAGAGGACGTCTGACAGGTCTCCTAGCTGTCATGCCAGCAGCATACAGTCTCCTTTTGACGGTAGACATTGACACTCTATTGCGCGTTTCCCATTGCTGGCTGAGCACTCTGCTGTTGGTGAATGGAGATCTCCTAACAAGGCGTACTAGGGCTCGATCATCACGGGTAGTAGTCTTCTTCGGTCTTCCAGATCTAGGCCTGTCCTTCACCTCGTTAGTTTGCCCATGTTTTGCAATCAAACGACTGATTACAGTATGGTTAATGTTCAGCTGTCTGCCAATCTCTCTGCATGACATACCAGTGGTATGCATGCCTATGATTTGCCATTTCACACGATCACTTAACCTTCGTCTTGCCATAGCGGTACACAATCAAGAGCTAATTCTCTCTGTACAAATAAACCACGGTCATGAACACAAAATTCCTAATCTTGTCGCCTAAATCTGTATGTAATGTTCTACACCTCAAACTGGACTTTTACATAACTGAACACGTGTGCTGTTTCCCGCCACGCACGGACATCAAGCGGCGTATATATACACACACATATACATAGACATACATGCACATACATATAAATACCCACATATACTAGGGCTTCCACTAACTTCTAAACACAGGAAGTATGGCCTTCCTGGGTAATGCTATTGGCGGTCCAAGCTAGAAACATGGAGGCCTAAAATGGTTCAAATACAAATAATTTGGGTAAAATCATTGGTTTAGAGATACCAGAAGCAAAAATAGGAAGTCCAGGACTTTCTTGGAATGTTTTGTGGGGTCCAGACATGAACTTTGGGAGTATAGGACTCCAGGACTTCCACTAAGCGGTGGACGGGTAGGGCTGTCCCTGTTTTGATGTTTACATAGATATATGCCACTATGTGCACAAACATAAAACAAACGACATTCAAACACATATTTATGGCATCCATGTTTACATATACATATACATAGTTACTGACATAAATAAACATATATTACACATGTACTCCCTAATTACATCATTATCTTATTTTATTTAAATTTAGTTTGTAGCGGTTTATTATTATATAGGACTTTTGTATGCTACTGAGGGTGTGGTGGGTTTGGAGGGGCAGGGAAGAGCTCATCACTGTAATATAAAGTTGAGATAGTTGGAGTTGTTAAAGAATCGGCAGATACGTTATCGTTTGTAGGATATTTAAGGGTAGCAGTAGCAAAAGTAAACTGTAATGTCTGTTCATGGTTAGACTTATCACTTCAATTATTAGGTTAGGTTGGTTTATCTATAGGGGTGGTGGTGGTGGTGATGGTGGGATGCGTCAGGTTTGTATTATCATTAATTAGCAAAGAATCGGTGACCATCATGTATAAATATATTAATTTAGTATTTGTCAATCATAGATTCCCTGGCAATCTTCTTAAAGGATTTCTGGTTAAATATACTATCGCATATTTATGTACTGGTGCTGCTCCGTAGTTTTGTGGCTGTTATAGTAATTTGTCGTTTTCTTATATCTGTTCGTGTAAATTGAGTCTGTAGATTGTGTTTTGTCCTAGTGTTGTGTTTGTGAAGGTCGATGCTTAGTGTGAAGTTGGAAGCTATGGATTGTGGCAATGTATTGTGGCAATGTATTGTGCTGAAACTCCTTTACAATGGTATACATCTGTAGTTTGCCTATGTCAATTAGTTTTAAAGTTTTTTCTGACTTGAATATATTCTGGCCCTTTGCTGGTTTAGAAAAGAGTTTTATAGCTTTCTTCTGAAGGCTTTGTAGTTTTGTTAGGTTGCGTTTACAGGTATTCGTCCAGATAGCGTTACAGTAGGTGAGATGCGGAAGCACAAGGGTGCAGTATAGAGTTTTAAATGTAGTTGTTGTCAGCTATGCCTCTTGCCACATTTGCTGTTACCGTCTCGATTTGTTTGGCCCATGTCAAATGTGTATCCAAGTATACTCCCAAAAATTTGGTGAATGGGACCTCCTCAATTTCTTTTTTGTTTATGTAGATTTTTGGAATATCATCTTTTTTTAGTTTTGAGATTTGTAAATAACATATTATTTGTTTTGTCAACCTTCAGCGATAATTTGTTTATTGAAAACCAGTTAGTAATTTCTTCCATTTCCTTATTTGCGTTTTTGCATATTAGGTGTCCATGTTGTCATCGCAGCAAAACGCATTTCTGTCATCAGCGAACAGTATTAATGGCATATGCTTGCATAAGTTAGGTAGATCATTCATGTAAAGAAGGACCAGCAGAGAACTAAGAATAGATCCTTGAGGAACACCACAAGTTAATTGCCTGTTTTCAGAGCATATCTCATTATACTGTGCGCATTGTTTTACTTAGTTAGGTCCGAAACCAGGTGAGTGGACTGCCTCCTATACCATAATAGGCACGCTTTTCTAGTAAGATCTGGTGGTTGATGATGTCGAAGGCTTTTGAAAGGTCCAAGAAGATGCGTATTACACTTTGTTTTTTCCAGTGATTCAATAATTGATTCGGTCATTTCGGCTATTGCATGCATTGTTGAATGCTTCTCACGAAATCCATATTGCGATTTGAATAAAATTGACTTTTTGACCAGATAATTTTTCAGTCGATTCTACATTAGGTGCTCTAGTAACATGGAGGAAAGTGGAAGTGTGGAGACTGGCCTGTAGGGTTGAGAAATTAGTAGAATCCTTGTCTTTATAAATTGGTGTAACACGATAACCTGATCAATTAATTTCGGCTGAGGGGCATATGTGGATTTGGATGAGCGCGTCTGATCAACCAACTCTGATGCATGGCCTGAGATAATTAACCTTTGTACATGCATAATCTCGAGGTGACTAGCGCCTTGTCTAAGAAGACGTAGCAGCATCCTTTAGGGAACAACATCGGTCTGTCCATACTTGTATGATTGTGTAATTATGTATATTTATGATTGATGCGGCTATGGCCATAGTGTATTTATAATCATGTAGGCGTACGTGGCAACGGGTTGATAATACGAGTCTAATATCTTGTGCGGCTATAATGATGAATCATACACTTCGAACATACATACGATTCGATACGAATGATGTAACACAGAGAGGTAAACGTGGTGCACAGTAGCCCACTTTGAATAATGCTTAGGGATGTCATACATCAATATAGAATAATAGCTACAGTTATGAGTAACGCTCATGGACGTCATATAATAGAGGTTGATAGACGCTGTTGAGTCGATAATCAGCGTGTACATTTAGCATTAGAATAATAGGAATAGATTAGGAATAAGAATCGCGGTTGTAATAGGCAGACGTGTTTAATAATTATGATAATATTTAGAGTTTTGTACGAATCCATCAAATTGGGTACCGCTAAAGAAACGGACTGGCTGTTTCGTGGATAGCTTTTAGCTTCTAGGTCAATTCCCCATTCAATCCCATACTAAATTCTGCACTCAGTGACATTACATATGAACAACCACTGACATGACAGCTGAGTTTGTTGCCTTACAAATGTCAGAGTTAATTATATGCGACCTTTGGGATGACGTCAGTCCCATAGGCCCTGTACTTAAGAAAGTCCCATAGGTTTACTATGGAGATAAATTAGTGACAAAATCTCACTGAAGTGGATTGACTAAAATCGATGTTGACCAATCACAGAGCTGGTAATTGATCCAATCAGATAGCTTAAAATTGCTGATTGAATGGTTGTAATTCAGACCAATGAAACCTAGTTTCTTAAGAAACCATAGTGTCAGTAGCAGTTTCAGAAAGAAACTGGTGGGACGAATAAAGAATATAAGCTGCTGCAGAGCGCCACTTTTATGATTTTACCACCGCTCATCCATGAGTAGAGATTTGGTAGCTTGTGTTAGTAAGTTTGATAGATTGTTGGTTTGATTGTTTGAATAGAATAACTTAGAAATTATCTGTACAGCTTGTATAAAGTTTTATTTGTTAGTAATTTTGCCTTGAAATTCATATCTATAGTATCGTAATAAAAGTATATATATATATATAATCAAGTTAAGCATTGATTATTTTAGTTGTTGTCAAAGGGAACCTACAAACTCCCGTACCTGGATGAGTCAGATAGATTAGGCAGGTCCAGATAGTCGATATAAATATTCTTCAGTGTTACTGCTCGAAGAAGGCAAGTCGACTATCATCTTCATTCATCATTAGAGGCAAGCGAAGATGCAGCTACACTATCGGTTTACCTCTAGTAGTGACCGATTCATTTATCATCAGTTAAAAATTGGTAAGAACAGCTAACAAATTGTTGGGAACTGATATTGTGAGAAACTGACTGACGGACCGACGTCAGACAATCCCTTAAATTTGCAATGTGAATGACGTGGAAAGCATTATACACATTTGAGCTAGGTTATTTGTCAAATGACAATATATGCCACCTTCCGGAGGGATTATCTAAGTTTTAGCTGTCTGCCTGATGGGAATATTGGCCCATCCCTTTAGATTCATTGGCAGGTCGGTCAGTGCTAACCTTCTGAAATGACCTGTGTAACAAGAATTGCTTCAGTCCAGGCATCTCCTTGACCTGACTCCTGGTGCAATAACTCATTAATCTTGGAATATAAATTACATTTATAACCTACCAGTAAAATAATTGCTATTATTATGATTGCTGATACAGCATATATGATGGTTGCTCTAGTACCTATAAGATCGAAGCTGGTCATGTCTACATCCAATTCAGATAGTTGTGCTAGAGGTACATATTTCACTTTCTGCAAATGGTGCCACTTCTCCATTTTCAAACTTTTCACAACTAACGATTGTCTCAGAATATCAGCTATGTCTACAGTGGACGTATTAAATGTCGGGTTGACTTTTTCATACCTATGTTCATAAGCATTGATCGGACGAAAATGCCAGCCCTCACCACTGTAAGCCAATTTCACTGGATCTAGCAGATTTCTTCAGCACACCACACATTCCTCTATTACCTTGTAAATTCTCCTATAAATAACTTACTAGAAGTATCATTTAATTGCGATAACTTGATCTTGCACATTGGATCAGCAGTATTCGTTAGCATACTAACGATGCATGGAATATGGCTCGACTCAATTTGCAAGATGCCCTCACAAACTCTGGGTTCATTTCCTCGGTATTTGGATGGGACGAAATGCCATCCTGTCCGGGTATCAAGACCTATGCTCACTCTGGACACGACTGCCTGTATATAGTGACCAAGTTCCTTTAACGCCACAGACCATGAATGAATGCCGTGTTCAACATAATTCTATACATCAATAAGTGGCAATGTAGACAAAAAATCGAGATTTTCTGGGTCCCTTCAAAGTGGATAAACAATGACTTTATCATAATACCATTGATACGGTTGGATAAGTTTAACTCCGACATCAATGTGATGACCAACATCGGTTCAGTCAGAGGACCAAATAATTCCTCGGTAAATCTTCCAAGTTCAAGAGAAGCTGTTCTTCAGCGAAATGTCATTAATCCGCGATGGTATGCATAGGCTACTCCTACAATCGCATTGACCGCCTGTCCAATTCAGATTAATGTAAACAGGTATCATCTCCATTTCATCTGGCTTCAAACAACATCGTCCACAATGATCACTAGGTTCGTTACAGTATCATTCAAGCCGTTTATTCTTACTCATTTAACACCAATTTCGACATAAACGTGTGTCACTAACTGGTTGCTGTAATGTACTAGTGTATTGATTTTCAACATTGATTTCTTTATGATATACCTTTCATACCTTCTATACTCGAAACAAAGAAGAAGCTATGTCATCCACGAAATTTAGAAGTCCACGTCCTTTCCGCGTTAACAATGTTCCACTTGTAGTTGACTTCTCAGATGTCATATCGTCGACTATAGTCAATCTTCATAATAAACTCCTCAGGTCATGGTCTGATAACATTCTTTTAGCATGAGAGGCCATGATATCACGTGATATTAAAGCTACCTGATCTTGATAACCAGCAGACAAGCCAAGGCTTGTGTGGCAATGGACATTATTATCGTCCAAGAGTTCTGTCTCATTCAACAAAATATCTGAATAATGTTTCCTATCATGGCAAATGAAACTTATATAGTGAACAAATTGCTCATCGCCCATCGACCAATCAAAAGCACTGATTCTTGGGTACTTGTTTTTAGTCACCGAAAGAAATGAATGATGTCTGCACTTGTGAAGATTGTACAGGGTCGATGACAGCATGCCAAAAATAGCTGGTCTTACATCAGTTTCCATAGCTGATTCATTCTCCTCGGGCTGCTCATTAGTCATCTTGATCTTGGTCCTCTAACAACTCATTCCTTGCATTAAGAACTACTTTGCACTTCCGACTCTTGGCTTGTTGACAGAATAGGCTCCGGTTCCGGAATCAGTACTATTTCTGGAATCTGAATTACATCTGGTATCGCTAAATCTTTTAGAAAAACTACGTTTTTCACAAGCTGGCTTGCTCTGGTTCCTTTCACCAGAATACGCATCAGTCACAGTCGTAATATATCCAAACACATTTCCGGATCTACCATATGCAACTTCGAGACATTCAGAACTCTGACTTTGCTGGATCGCTGATGCTGAACTTGCATAACTGGTCTCATACTCAGGATCACTGCATATTGTCAACTTCATTCTTTCCTCAGCTTTTACCACCACCGAGTCCCCTAATTTGCTGCAGTTGAGCGCTTATCCGCATGAGATCACAATAAGGCATTGTTGAGGCTCGTGAGTCTATCACGAAGATCTTGCAGAATGTCTATCGGAATGGCCATTGGCAATCTCCTATGCCTGCCATACGTTGGGTTAAATGGTGTAAAACCTGTGATTGCATATCGAGTATTTCTATATGCTGTTAGTGCCGCACCTAGCTCATCTTCCCATGGTCTGGATTCATTGGTCATACCGTTTTGAACAAGCTCTTTCCAAGTATGGTTGAAATGTTCAGTGCGTTCATTTGTCTGAGGATAATAGGGACGCGCACATCGATGGTCTATTCCATACTTCTTGTATCTAGCCTCGATACTTCTTGCACAGAATTCTTTCTCTTGATCTGTAACTAGAATCTTCTGACACACCATGTCTTGCAAGATATTTGTTGAAGAACTTCTCTTCTACATTCAGTGCCATCTTGGCTGGAATAGGGTAAGCCTATCAAATCCATGCCAATCTGCTGACACGGATATTTTGCTACAGCCTTATGGCTCGGTTGACTTGACAGACCAAACACACATCTAGCATGTGAATGGTATCCTTTCCTAACGTTGACCATACAAAAGACTCTCTAATCAGACTTAGAGTCTTCTGTAAACCGTGATGACCAGCTCTCTCATGTGCTTTCCCAGGTACCTTTTGGCATCTCGTCGGAAGAACAACATGAGGATACTCCGCATCTAGAGCTGAAGGAGTAAGTGTAGAGCAGCCGACTCCATTATGAATGACTTGGTCGTCTGCTGTTTAAACATTTCTGGAAACTCTTCATGTTGCTCATCGGTCAGCCATTCGAAGTAAATGAATGTACTCGGCCACGTACTGCTGTTTCTCTGGGGTTATTTATTTATAAGCTCAATAAGAATCTGACTTTTGCCATTCGTGTGGTGTATTTTGTGTTCGATGATGTCTCTTGGGCGTAAAGAATCACGAATTTTAACAAAATAATCTGCTAAGAACCTTAGTACGTTGTCTGATAATTCTGCGTGTATGCTGCTGTTCTGTCGTGTACTATCAGTATTGTTCATTTCAACTTACAGTTTTTCATTTCTTCTCACGAACGAATTCACTCATGAATTCTGGTCCCGTCGTCCTAATCCTGGGTCTGTGAACCACTGTAAGTCTTGGGGGCCATCTGACTTTGGTCGGTCGGTCGTTTCTCACAATATTGATTCCCGCCAATTTATAACCTGTTCTTATCAATTCTCAATTGATGCTAAACTGATTAGTCGGTACTAGAGGTAAACTGATTGTGTAGCTGCATCTATGCTTAGTTCTCATGGTGAACGAAGATGATAGTCGACTCGCCTGCTTCAAGCAGTACCACTGAAGAATATTTAAATTGAATATCTGGGCTGAATCATTCAAGTATGGGAATTTGTAGTTTTCCTTTGACGACAGCTAAAATAATCAACCCTTAACATGATTATAAATATACTTTGAAAACGATACCATAGATATGAATTTCAAGGCAAAATCGCAAACAAATACAACTTTTTACAATATGTACAGATAATTTCCAAGTAATTCTATTCAAACAAGCAAATCAAAAGTCTATCAAACTTACTAACACGAGCTGCCAAATCTGTACTCGTGGATGAACGGTGGTAAAATCATAAAAGTGCCGCTCTGCAGCAACTTATATTCTTTATTCCTCCCGCCAATTTCTTTCTGAAACTGCTCCCGACACTGCAGTTTCTTAAGAAACTTGGTTTTATTGGTCTGAATTACAACCATCCAATCAGCAATTTTAAGCTATCTGATTGGATCGATCGCCGGCTCTGTGATTGGTAAACTTAGATTTTAGTCAATCCACTCCAGTGAGATTTTCTCACGAATTTATCTCCATAGTAAACCTATAGGAATTTCTTATGTACAGGGCCTATGGGACTGACATCATCCCAAAGGTCGCATATCATGAACTCTCACCTTTGCTAGGCAACAAGCTCAGCTGTCATGTCAGTGGGTCTCGCGAAACCATTGTTCTTATGTAATATAACTGAGTGCAGAATTTAGTATGACAATGAATGGGAAATTGACCTTGAAAGTAAAAGCTATCCAAGAAACAGCCGGTCCATTTCTCTAGCGGTACCCTATTTGATGGTTTCGTGCGAAACTCTAAATATTACCATGATTGTCAAACATGTCTGCCTATTACATCAGTTATTCTTATGCCACATCTTCCTAATCTGTTCCTGTTATTCTGATACTAAATATACATGCTGATTATCGAATCACCAGCGTCTATCAGCCTCTGTTATATGACGTCTATAAGCGTTGCTCAAAACTGTTGCTATTAGTCTATATTGCTGTATGACGTCCCTTAACATTATTCAAGGCGGGCTACTGTGCGCCATGCTCACCTCTCTGTGCTACATCATCTCTAACTTCGTATCGAATCATGTGCATATCCGAATTGCATGATTCATCACTATAGCCTACTACGCACAAGTTATTAGCCTTTTATTATCATCCCGTTGCCAAGTACGCCTACATGATTATAAGTACACTATGGCCGTACCCGCCTCAATCATAAATAGACATAATTACACAATCATACAAGCATGGATAGACCGATGTTGTTCCCTAAAAGATGTTGCTACATCTTATTAGACAAGGCTCTGGTCACCTCGAGATTCTGCGTGCACAAGGGTTAATTATATCAGGCGATTAATGAATGCATCAGAGTTGGTTGATCATACCATCTCATCCAAATCCTCAATATGTCGGCGTGGTATCATGTGCGTAAATGAAGTTAATTGCTCAGGACTACGAAATATCGGATACTTAGCATATCTGAGGAATTCATAACATGCAATTGTAGCTTTGTTGTTGGTATCATATTTGATTCTATTGGCCCAGTTATATGCTGTGCTTGCCGAATCTTCTCTCAAAGTCCCATACATTTGATAGTTCCTGGGTGGTCTGCCGCTCATTGTATGCCGCGTTATCCATGACATAACATTTTCTGGAAGTGTGGAGTTTATAAACTGGTATATTCTGTTGGTCATACCATGCGGATCTTCAGCAAGTCGCTCATAAATCACCTCTAACAATCTACCTGGATATTTCTTTTCAAGTAACAGTCTAACATTGATATCGAATGTCAGTTGCGCACACAGCATCTTAAAGTTCTCACGACTCAAGTAACAGTCACGCTTGCGAGAACACGCCATACCCCTGGGATCACGAAGCAAATGTATAACTTTCAAGTCTGAATTCTGAATTAACAGCTCTTCAACAGAGTCCATCCCTAGCCTAATCGTCTTAATCACCCGTCTTTTGGTTAAACACAAATGCTGTAGATTTTCTAAACACGTGGTTGTATTGTTTATGGTATGCATGCAATTGCGAAAGATGTTGTATACTGAAGACTTCTGTTTAAATATACCTGTAAAGCCGTCTAGTAGTGTGTCCAGGTCTATGCTTTTGAAACTGCAGCTAAAGTAATGTTTGAATATTGAGTAGACCATAGGTAGCGCGTGCTCTGGTGACATGGCCGAACTGAAACAGACAATTTGATTAAATAATGGAGGAATCCAGTTTTAGCTATGCCCCACCCATCTCTAGCTAAGGTCCATCCATGCTTCGCCCGTTGTAGGATCAAATCGATCATCGCAGTAGTAGAAAGGCGAAGTTCTGGGATGTTGCTTTGACGAGTCGAGAGCATATTACGTCATCAGTGACATTATCAATATTTTATTTAGACCATGCCTATTATACCACGCAAAATACTTGTTGCTCGGGAGCCATTTTTATTGTTCTCACTCAGGCAATCAGATTCGAGTATTCTTTTGAAGGGAAATAGTGGACGTGCTCTAATTCAAATATTGATGACGTTCGCCACGTCTTGGAGATGTAGATCTTTAGATGACAGAAAGGTGCAACGATGTATGAATGGGACGTGGCCAAATGTATGGCACGTGACCACTCATGGCCAATCATAGCAGCCGCTTAGTCAGTCGCCATTGTTCGATGTATTGAGATATTGGCCCACGGTAGTGCTGATTGGTGGGCCTAATGGCCAATGAAAGTGTTATGGGCCATGTCATAGTGAAAAATATTTATGATGACGGCATATGTCTCAACCAGATACGTATACATTCGTCAATGTTTGGCCTGTAGATATATTGCCAGGTGTAACGAGGTGGAAAATGTCTAGCATAGGTTGACATCGAGGTCACTTGGCCCCTCGAGGCCTCTCAGCGTAGCCGCTTATACATGCACCAATGTTTACCACGTAGTGCTATTCAACATGGATGGCATCAGTACTCGCTGCCAATAGTGGCAGCTCCTTATATCGTCACCAATGTTTGCTCTTTGGAGGTAATGAATCATGCAAATGGTTATGGGTCTGCGGGTCGGTAGATCTATAGAGTCATACCGGGTTCAGCTAGGCATGCCTGACATATTATGGTGACTCTAGCTGCGTAGGTTGCGGATAATCACTGGATCATTGCAAGATAATTGCAATATAGGTACACAATAGTTGCAGTCACCTACGACCAACATTAGACGAAATGCATCTACATGGCAACAATCTGCCCACTTATGAACATATTTGTCTAGGGATAAACAGTATATGTCACTAAGTCAGAATGAAATTTAGACGACTAGAGCGGGTCATATATAAACAGTAGAATGGGAGCCTTGCTCTAGCTATTGAGAACTATCCTGGTGAAAAGATTCTTGCCACACTTGTCTGGGTAAAACAGTGTAAATGCAATACCAAGTTTAATGAAAATCATGAGGACCAAGCTGGAATAAAATCTGCCTGATAAAATCTGGTTGACAGTGCAAAGATAAATCATTCCTTCACATCCGACTGATTAGATGTGAATGACCAATGACTCTACGACATGAACCAGGCTCGAAACCAATAATAATAATAATATAGCAGGAGACTATCAAATACCCACTTTCAGGTCAAAGGTTATAGCTCTATGAAAAGGTAAGACGCTTAAACAATTTATACAAATTCTAAAAATAGAACCATCAATTGCAGCCACTATAATGATAAATACCAAGAAAAACTAGGAAAGCCACATGAAGTGTTAGAAGTTCCTCTCGGACCTGACACCACATTTGGCTAGGGGTGTGTGTCGAATGGCCAGAAAAGCTCAGAAAAATTCGGAACAATGGAAACAGCTGAATCTCTGCATTAATTGTGGGTACGACCATTAATGTTCAAACTAGGCATGTATGTATGTACGTATGTATGTTGGATTTATATAGCGCTTTACAAAATTTAGAATGCTCTTTGGAAAAGATATGTTTTAGTAGTGATTTAAATGAGTCGATTTTAGAGCAGTTTCTAATTTCAGGTGGAAGAGAATTCCAGAATCGCGGACCGGCTCGAGAAAATGCACGATCACCAGTAGTTAAGTTTGATTTTGGTATGGTACATAGTAATTGTGTGCTAGACCTAAGAGACCTTGGTGCTGCTCTTTGCTGGATTAAGGATTTTAAGTACGGTGGGGCCAGATCATTTAGGCACTTGAACACCAACAAAGCCACCTTGTACCATATACGTTGTCTTATAGGCAACCAGTGCAGCTCCAATAGGACAGGTGTGATATGATCGTATCTTTTGGTGTGTGTAATCAGTCTAGCTGCTGTATTCTGCGCTCTCTGTAAACGATCTAATTGGCTAGATGGTATGCCTATTAACAGAGAGTTACAGTAGTCCAGGCGTGACGTGATGGTAGCATGTACGAGAGTTTTGACCGCTTCTTCATCCAGGAAGCTACAAATTTTGCTAATGTTCCGAATGTTCATGAATATGGAACGGCAGACAGTGGTAACATGAGCTTCCATCGATAGGGAATTGTCAAATGTTACGCCTATGTTACGGGCACTTGCACTGAAAGATACGTCAGCCTCCCCAATGTGCAAACTGGTGATGTCAACCTTTTGTCTTAGGTGCGGTGAGGTTATTAACAGAATTTCAGTTTTCTTATCATTCAACTGCAATAAGTTGCTTAACATCCATAGTTTAATGTCACGAACACAGTCTTCAACACGCTCACGAGCATTCACCTGGTCATTTGAATAGAATGCGAGATATAGCTGTGTATCGTCAGCGTAGAAATGGTAACTTATGCCATGAGACTGCAATAGCACTCCAAGGGGTGCTGTATAGATTGTAAAAATGATCGGTCCCAGGACCGACCCCTGTGGCACACCTGATGTTAATTCATGTTCCTCTGATTTGATATTATTCACAATGATCTTTTGATGGCGTTTTCTGAGATATGATGAAAACCAAGCAAGAGAAGTGTCTAAAATGCCCAGTTCTGCTAATCTAGATAACATGACATCGTGGTCTATAGTGTCAAATGCGGCAGACAAATCCAGGAGAACTAGTAAAACACACTTGCGTTCATCCATGGAACATAAGACATCATTTTGTACGCGCAGTAGGGCTATCTCAGTGCTGTGAAGTTCGCGGTATGCGCTTTGAAAAGGTTCCAGAAGATTATTTCTTACTAAGTGATCATTGAGCTGCTTGGCGACAACTCGTTCTAATACTTTGGACAGGAAAGGTAAATTTGAAACAGGTCTGTAGTTTCCAACTACGTTGATCGATAATTCATAGACTCGGAAATTAGGACAGAAAAGTGTCAGTGCCGCTAGAATGAAGACCGGTATAATATCAAGAGATGCAACTATAATATGTCTTTCAAAATATTAGAACTCATACTTGGCTTCAGAAAGCTCTGAATAATCATCCACTAAAGCATTGTTGTGGCCTTTGATGTGACTTATATTTAGCTGGTATGGTTGGATGGTTTAACTCCAATGATAAATTCTCTGATTTTTGTCCGACATCCATTAGATGAAAGTTAACAGATTGTGATCAGTAAAGATGTCAACCAGGATTTCTCATAGATACAAATAAATGTTAAAATGTAATGGTACGACCAGAGATAAACCCTCTTTTGACGAATACAGAATAGCGTCATTACCCTGTTTATCTGAGTGCATAAGGACAGTGCCTACGCGTCGATTACATGCTTCATTAGTTTGTTGTAATTTTGTGCAGCTAAGACTGGATAAGAATGTAAGATTTCTCGGATTTTCTCAAAAGTTTCGGAATTTTCTAGAAAACTGACCATGATAAGGAAACGCATAATTTCCTTAATAAGGATAATTGTGAATGGCCTCCACCATTGCTAATTTTGGATGAATTTTTCCATGACCAACTCTGTGACATAAGTATGTCACTAGCTTTAGCAATCATTGGAAAATTTATAGTAAAACCTGCCTCTTTCATTCGTGAAAAAAATGGTGAATGATTTTTCACATGGTCTTCATAGTTATCGGTACAAATTGTGACACTATCGATGTAAGAATCACACTTTTTGATTATTCAGTATTATTTGAGTATTCATAATCGTTTGGAATGCACTTTCAGAATTTTTCATCCCAAAAGGCACATGTCATGAACGTGGATATTGATCTAATACAGTTGATTAGTGGTACCTGACAGTATCACTTTAAAACGTCGAATTTTGTGACATATTTTGCATTACCAATTTTATCTATGCATTCGTCAAGGTGCGGAATACCATAGGAATTGGTGTGTGTGACCTCATTCACGCATCGAAAATCTGTGCAGAAGCGATATGTGCCCTCTGACTTTGGAACTAGTACATATGGATTGCTCCCCGGGCTATTACTTTATAACATTTTCATACATGTAGGCAATTTCCTTTTCTATACTTTTTACCAGATTAGTTCAATAAGGAGTTTGTTTTATTGGTCTAGAATCTCTGACGTCGATATCGTGGCTAATAACAGAGGTGCGCCTTGGTATATTGCTAAATAGGCATTCATACTCTTGGACCAGTGAAATATGTTCTTGTTTTTGGTCATCTCTACGACAAGTCAAGGTCTCTGGAAAACTAGCCATGCCAATCGTGTTGTCCAGTCCAGTTCGTGCTCTCATAGGTTAGTTGATGTTGACGTGAGCATCAATTACATCAGGTTAAAATCCTTTGAATTCACCTGCACAAAGGAAACCTCCTTGTATGGTATGATGTCATCTCTCTCAAAATATGTGCGAAGTAAATTGATGTGACAACACTGCCTAGATATCCATTTACTAGGAGCCGTAATCCAATAATTTACTTACTTCACTTCAAGGCTGGTGATAATGTAAGGCCCTTCATAATGGAGCCTGTACTGGACCATTTGGCACGGGTGACACCTTCAAAACTCTGTCGCCAGCATCAAATTTATGCTCTCTGGCGTGATTATAATTTTATGCATTGGTTTCAGATATCCATTCATATTTTCTAATGCACCTTGTTAATCTTGGTGATACAAGGTTGATGTAATACTTTTTACTCCATGTTTATGACAAACCTGAACACATATATTAAGAGCAACAGTTGAACATTGGCCAAGTTGAAGTTTCTACCTTGACAACGCCCACCAGGTAGGATGCTAAAGTGCTTATCGTTTGCACCACGGCAGACTCTGGCATGTTCACATGTTACACAGATAATCTGGTGCTGAGCAGGTGTCTTCAGCGGACAACCACGTCCTACCCTCTCCACACCATAGAAGTGGCAGACAGACTCGATCGCTTCACGTGGGTGAAAGCGGTCATAAATGTTTCTCCGCAAGGGGTCGACCAAAGGATTGTACTGGGGGTCATCCCGGAAGTGGGCCCACTTGGCATCCAATATCATGGCAGTCTCAGCGACCTGTGCTACTGCTGTAGACGCCAGCACGAGCAGTATGATGTGAATCATGGCTATACATGAAGAGTTAAACTGAACAGAATGAACCCCTCGAGAAACATCTGTGCCAGATCGAGCCCTGTTCCATCCGGATCGATAGTGATCTTCATCCCCTCAGGGGCAGGTGCTAGCTGCTTCACTCTGCCGCCGGCAAAGAAACGTAGCTCTAAGACTATATGAGTCATTTGCGGGCTAGTGAGTCCGACTCGCTGAAGCAGTTTAACAACACCCTTGGCTTTGGAGACATGTGACACACCATCTACCCATAGGGTGCCCTCCTGGAGGTTAACAGCTTCTTCTGGTCCATCGAATGGACGACGCAGCAGGAGCTTTCCACCTGTAACCCTGATCCGATAACCCACCCTCGACAGGGAGACACCTTCACCTATGTAGGTGAGGAAGGAGGATCCCTGAGTGTAGAGCTTTTTCACAACAGTGGAGAGGGGAGTACCCTCTATGTCAATGACTGCGGTAGGCCTATATAGTGGCAACCATGTTTGCCAGTCACCACTAGGTCCAGCGCGGTACCACACTTCATTCTTCTCAAACATGAACTGCAGGCTTTTTTCCAGGGTCAATAGCAGACCATCATGTGTCATCGGCGGGGCATTGCTCGAATAGGGTTTGACCAGATGAAAGCCGAGGTCGTCATTTAGGGTGTTGATGTCTGCCACCTCTGTATCCGAGACCTCAATCAACGGCTCGAGGATGTACTACCTCTTCGGGAAATCATACCGAAACACGATCTTGTGGCCATCTATGCTGTGACCCAGGTACTCCTTCGACACATCCTTGAGGTCTGTGAGCAGCTCCACCCCATCACCACCAATGGAGTGGAGGGAGAATGCCTTTGAGTTTGCTTCGTACTGTAGGGCGAATGACTTGCCATCACTCTTCTACCTTGGCAGCATCAACTGCGTACACGTCTGCCAGGTCAGCAAGACCAGTCGAGTGAGCAAATATGGCTTCGATAGCATGCTATAGAAGGGGTTTAAACCGGAGATATAACCATGCGGATTGTCCGACTGCTTCTCTCCGGTGGTGAGAACGTAATCTCACCCTCTCTAGAGGGGAGTCGGGGTGGTACAGTACCATGTAGAATGGGCCCTCTTCGAAGTTCCCCAGCGGAGCACAACATACATACACGCCGATGTGCTACATCAAACTCCTGGCAGTGCACACAGCAGTTCACTGGTAGAAGTTGGCCGGGACGCGATAGAGTATCTCCCAGGTGCCAACAGCAACCTATGGAAAGCTATCAGTCCTAGCCTGTTCACACCTGTAAATCACCTGTTTGACAGCGCCTCCATTAACATATATGCCAGCATGGATGGGATATCGGACGCCCGTTTAGAGTTTACACTTTTATTACTCATTGACCTGACGACAACATGATATCACACCAGGAATATCTGACCTTTGCCGAGTTGATGAACCTGATAGACGTTTGCCCAAAGGCCTTAAACGCATAGATGCTCGCACAGTAACAGATCTGTCAGCAAGAAGGAGAGCGACTACAGCGGGAGAGCTGGCATCAACAGGCTGCCAGCAAGGCAAGGAGGCGAAGGAACAGTGAAGGTTCCCAATACTGGCAGGCCCTCCTCGAGGAGAGTAAGCGGGGCGCAGGAGTCTTGACAGATGACGATAAGCCAGATGTCTTCACATACGACGATGAGCCAGGTATCTCAGAAAGCCCTGTAGATGGATTTGCATCATGTGGATGATAGTATCTCAGAAAGCACAACATACGACGATGAGCCAGATATCATCACAGAGGAGGATAACCCAGATGGCATACAGTGGAAAGAGGAGATGGAGCACAAGTGTAAGACCAAGAAAACCTTCCAGCAGCGGGCCTACTATCTTGGTGATAAGGTGAAGTTCCAGATGTCGTGTCTCAGAAAGCTACTGGCACCCGACATGGTGCTGGATGACCACTTTCTAAAAGACATCTGTCTCGACACTAAAAAGCTGGCACGGTTCCCCAGTCTCTCCAAAATGAACCCTTCTATGACTCATAAGCAGATTCTGCAGGTGATGCAGGTTTAATCTCTAGGTATACTATGGCAAAATCAGAGTGGCGGAAGCAACCAGAACTATACCCCTCCCTAACTGCTGACGAGGGCAGTACCATCCATGGCTGGCGACTCCAGCAGATAGATGCCATGAGGCAGAATCTCGTCCATGACCAGAAAAGTATAGCAGAACGCGGATGCGATATAAGACAGACTACAACGTCCTCGCGCATACAGCCACTGCTGTGGGTGTGATTGGAGCCAGTCTTGGTGTGGCAGCTGTGGCCACTCTCGCTACAGGGGTGGGTGCCATCGTCGCCATCCGGCTGAGTGGCGTGACACTAGCTACCACTGTCTTGGCCACTGGCATGGTGGTGGGGCAGCGGCAGATCACAATGAGGCTGGAGAAGCATGTTAAGTACGTGACACTGGCACAGAGTATGCTACTGACTATCGACGAGTCTGTCAGCAAAGCTCTCGAGGATGGATAGGTCACCGATGAAGTGTACCACCATATATTGAATGTCCAAGCCGTGTACCACATGGAGAAACCTAAAATGCGACAGCAATACCTCAAAGGATTCAGATATGGAGGACATAAAAAACTAGATGTTACGGCGAGGTCGCATCGCTGGTCTCTGGGGTCAAGACGACTACAAATAGTGTGCTGCCTGTACGGTAGCTTTAAGAACACCAGTATAGATGGCCTTCCCACTGAACGACTGTCATCCAGAGCCAACCGCCCCTCCTGGGTACACCCTTGACTAGCCTGAGAGGTCTGTTGTCTGATATACCAGAGCTAACACCGTTCTCCATCACAGTGGATGGGCGGTCCTGAACCAGCTTCTCCATCAACCCACGACCGCTGACCAACTGTCCCATCACCATCAAGGATGCGAAGCAAGCTCATACTTGAATGGCTGCTCCAAGCCTCTAATACTGGAATCAGCAACTGAACTTTGCCATGTGGTGTGCCACGGCAGGATGTGGAGTAAGTTCCACCCTGTTTCACTCCTATTCTGGTACTCCTGAAGCTGTGCTCATTACCAGCTGTCTCAGATTCCACATGTACTTCATGGTGCGACGAATCCACCATGATCTGGGTGCAAGCCTCCCTGATACAAACAACTTTGACCCACAACTCAACAGTCATAGCGTCTCAGCAGATAGCAGACTACAGAGAGAGTTCAGCGCTCACCCAGACTATCGGTGGCATGGTGGTGACAACAGCGGTCTAGTGGTTATGTACGGTGACCCAAGACGTGACTACTCAGGATTCCCCTATCGAACACCCCGACGAGTAGGCCGTCGGAAGACAGTGACATTCTCCTTCGATCCTTGGAGTGCTGGTGCAAAATATGCACATCACTGGCTTGCAGCAGGACCATCCAGATGTGTAGAAGTACTTTGTCCCACACACCACCTCAGGCCTCACACAACCAGGGATCGTTCGGATCAAACAGTCCCTGGAAGCATTGTGCTACTACCTCCTTACAGCACAGACCAAGCTGCGTCATTCCATAGATGGTGTCAGCGGAGCAAAGGTCCAGGCCATGATCATCAGTCTCGTTGAGGATATGATCATCGTGGCAGACCCCAGTAGTCTTATTGCTAAGTTCCAGCAGGGGTTGCAGAAGACCTCCAAGGCAGGGGCTATAACAACATGATAGTCGAGGGGAGTTCCCCCGGTGTACACTTCGGCTTCAACACTGATATCAATGCACCTAAACGTAGTACGGGCATAGCAGCACATACAGTCGTTCCGATCCTAACACTGCAGCCAGTCGACACGACGCTTCCCATGGCGGCTCCACATACAGGCATTCAGACCCTGACACTGCAGCCCGTCGACATGACATGCTTCCCATGGCAGCTCTACGAGTGATGTCAGGCCTAGCTATCGTGGCGCTCTGGATCAGCCTACTCCGCCATTAGCAAATCAGCTAAAAACTATCCTGACTCTCTACTGTATCAGTGGGGACCAGGGTGAGACACTGAACCAGCTTGGCATGCCCTACAGCCCCTATACACGCTGCCAACATGCACATCCAAGGGCCGGATGGTTCCAGAGCACATCCTTTTTCCAGCTTGTCGTATCGCAGAGCCTTGTTCAACTCTGAGTCAGGTGAGGCCATGATGGTCTGGAACTGCTGGAACACATCTGACAGATACTCCCGATTCTTGTAGAAACCTTTAGCTCGCAAGAGCTGCTCGACGGTACTCCCGCCCATGATAAGGTATTCCAGCAAGCAGATCTGTCCCTTACCATATCCTAGATAGAGCTTCACAGCTGTCAGCTCCTCTGTCAGCTCAGCACCGGAGAGCTGAGAGAGCTCATCTGGTGTTTTGCTCTTGTAGTCCTTCAACTCCCTCCGGAAGACATCATAGTACTTCTCGCATAGCATGAGCCGGGACATGTTTAAGATATCTCAATAGAGAGATGAATATTCCTGAATAGCAACCCGGACACCTGGCAGATGCAGACTGGGAAGATCCTATTAGCTCTCTCGACAGGGGACGCAGATGTTTAACCACGTGGTATACTCAGTGCTTAAACAATGATGTCAATGGTACAGATCGTGAAGCAACTGTCCGAGAGCCAGGCAAGTCTTCAGAAGGTGGAGAACCTGCTGCAACCCAAGACACAGAAGTTACTGACCAAAGCAAAACCTCTGGTAGTCCATGTTGCCAGTAACACGAGACCCCTGCAGCACATGAGGCATGGCGTACAAAAGTGTGGTGTGTAGCCCATAGACGAGCACGCATACTGAGGATTGCCAATGACCGGGAATGGTGGATTGACCACAAGCCATGCCCCTGCAGAGAGGGGCAGTAGCCTGAGCACTGCAACCTATTCCCTTGGCCGACTGCGTGGTTCTCCTATGCCCAACTATTTCACTGGTGGTATGACTAGTAGGTTTAAGCCGTCTGTATATAGACCATGACTCTGTCACTCACAGCCCTAGAAAGCAAAGAGCTAAGCGATCTTGCTCACATGGGCAAGGAACGCCTCAGTTCAGAGAACACTGTTGCCCCTATCTCCTTCCTCGACTTTGACTATGAGGATGGCTTCGACGATGAGGATGGCTCCGATGATGAGGCTGGAGTCATCAAGGTTATTGCTGAGGCCATTGCTGGTGCCTTTGCTGAGGTTGTCCTCGCTACAGTGGCGAGTGAGGCGGTCGAGCACTGTTTCGGAATAACTCACCCCATCCCAAAGATCGCCCTCAGTGGTGCCTCCTATATTGCCGCCGCCAAGATCATGAGTGAACGTATTACACTAATGGAGCCCGCGGTTCTAGGGCTAGTAGCAGGTTTAAGCCGTCTGTATATAGCACTATGACTCTGTCACTCACAGACCACGAAAGCAAAGAGCTAGGCGGTCTTGCTCACTTTGGCGAGGCACGCCTCGATTCAGAGGACACTGTTGCCCTTATCTCCTTCCTAGACTTCGATGAGAAGGGAGACCCACGGGAGATCCGAGGTACCATCCCAGCCCGAGATCTCATTGGGAACACTGATACGGTAGGACAATCGGCCATTGACAAGGTCAAGACTGTATACAAGGGGATGGGCATCAAGGAGAGGGCGACGATGCGAGGTATGCTCGGAGTCGATGAGGCTGGAGCCATCAAGGTTACGGCCGAGTCCTTTGCACAAGACCTGGTTAAGGATCTCCTGAAATCGCGGAGCTCGTTCCAACAGGATGGAGAGAATCTCAAGATAGGCACCATCGGCCTGAGCAATATCACTGTCAATGGCAAAAAAGGTGCTACCGCCAGCCTCCAGCTACCAGAGGTGAATAAGTCAGGGTCCGCCGTTTAAGACTACATGATAGTCATGGCTTACCGTGCATGTATCATACAGATACTGGATGTACTAAACACTGTAGGTGCTGACACAGGCCTCTACGCTATCTTCTCAGCTGCTGCTGGAATTTCATGCTTGATGCCTCCATCGCATCCTTCGTATCCGCCGGAGGTGCAGGATTCCCCCCTCTGCAGGCGAAAGAGCTGGTGCAGGAAGTACTGCCGTTTAGTCTCCCAGATATAGACGAGGCTACCGCCGACCAAGTGCTAACCATCCTCCGCACGCATGTCTGTACCATTCGACAGTAGCCCAGCCGATGCTTGCCAGGTGGTCCTGATCATTGCCCCGTCAGGACATGGGAAAAACATCTTGCTGCGGGCTTTCCTGGCTGAACATCTACACTCTCAATGCATCCTTCTGGTGTCTGACTCCGCTGCTGAAGTGGTTGATGGCACTGCTGGAGAAGCTTCTGGCAGCCCAACTGACAGAACCACTTGTTCTAGTTATCGATGACCCTGCAATGGACCAGAAGACAGTCACCTACCTCAGCAAAATCACCAGGTACATCTGGCACACAAAGATAACTGTCTTCATCCTCTTTCAGAAGTACACCCGTGAGATCTCACCGGACATCCGCCACAATGCCTGGGTGCTATACTTCAGCTCAAAGTGTGGACGTGCCCTGCTCGAGACCATATATGACAACCTAACCCTCAAGGAGACCAAATGGATCTTTATCGCAGGTGTACAGAGGGCAGCTGATCTGTACCGCTTCATCTTCAGCAACAAGGAGACAGGTGTGCTGTCACACTACAAGCCATCTCTGGAAAAGATGCGGCCTTCACCTACAAGCTGAATCCAGCCAAGAAACTAGCCTGCTCTACGTGTTATCGCTGACATACTGTCATAGCTGAGGCAACTTTTTTTTCATTCATCAGAAGGCTGAGGAACTTCGTCCACGGTCTCTGCCACTTCGTCAGATGCTTGAGGACCTTCGTCACAAGCTTGAGGAACTTCGTCAGACGATTGAGGAACTTCGTCAGTTTCGTCAGAAGCCGTGAGGGTCAGAGTCTAGGGCTCTCTTCTTCTGGAACTTCTCATGGAAGATCAACTTTTTCCATGCGCGACGAGCATCTGACTTGCGAGTGGATTTGATGAGGTAGTCCTGGTAGTTATTTGGGAATTTCAGAATTTCTGGCAGATTACTGGACAATCTCCTGCGCCCTCTTTCATTGAAGATATAATCAACAGCCTCCTTGCGGGCAACAGTGAGCCCCTCCTGATTACCTTCTGCATGACCGGTGGCATGGCTCTCCGCTACAGCGGCACTGACCTCCTCCCTGACGTATTTATTTGCTCCAGACTGGAGGTTATCCAGTATATCTCGCTCTTCTCGGCTATGGAGGCTAAATACAGCAGCCCATTTTACGACCATTAGTAGATCTTTGGGTTAGACCCTTGCCCTTTGGAGAGCTAGAATAACAGGACTGTTGGTTTGGGCCACAGGTAGGTGGAGTGCCCATCCCTGGGTGTTGTCAACTTCCGGTGCAGTATCCGAGTCAGGAGTTCTTTTGTACTACGAGCTGGAGCTCCTTCCTCTATGGTGGCCAGTATCTCCGCATCAGACCGAGGTGTGACCATGGACAATGTCACGAAGCAGTCCTCGGACTCTGTCACAGTGGGACAGTGCACGCCGTGGCTGTCATGCTGATTGTCATGCTGACTTCTCCTGCTGCCTAGAGACAACCTGCTGGAGAACTGTACCGAACATGGCAGTCGTTTAAAACCTCTATATACCCAGACCTTAAACGTGCTGCAGTATGTGCAACATCCAGATGGGGCCATTGAACCCACGACATTGCACCGCACTGATCCTCGGAAGGACCGCCTGATGGTCATTCGACCCAGTATACACGATGAGAACCCATTGTCCACTGCTTGGAAGTACATCGACTTTGCAATCTCGGCACAGATCCACGAGATCAAGAGCATGACACTCGAGTTCAAGCTTCAGAGCACAACAGAATGGACGGTAGAGCTCCCTCAGGTTCTGAACAGGTGGGAAATCGTGCAGAGCAACAGCACCATGGACACCACTTATGTGAACGATGAGTACTGAGTCAGAGGTCCGATGGCTCGTGGGCCAACCTTCTATGCGAAGGGAGAGGGGTACTATACTGTGGGGTGCAATGATGGGTTCACGGAATTCGCACTAAAGGTAGGTGTCGAGATGCCCGTGGCAGTTCCACTCTTAACCCTCCTCGAGAACACACACGTGAATCCGGCTGCCATGCAGGATAGGCTGCTCCTCCAGGTGTACACAGAGCAGCTTGCAGATGTGACGATGAATGCTCCAAGACTTCATGTCTGGCATGACGAGAATGACCAGGAGCTGAAGCAAACGGGTTCCAAACAGTGGATCATGCATGTGGAGCGAGAACACCAACAGGTCCAATTCACAGCTAACCAACGGGTAGAGCTGACATTGAATCGTGGTGTATCGGACTGTGTCGCTGTTGCGGTCCTGGATCAGAATGATGGAGTCATCCAGCAGGTGGATACTCTAGACGACTTCAAACTTGTGGTTGCTGGGACCAATGTTCTTGGTGAGGTACGCGAGCTGGCTGATTGCCAATTCTACAGACAGAGAACTAAGTCATATGCGCTTCGCCGACTAACCAGTGGAAGCGACGACCTCGAGTCGGCACTCGAGGGTCATCACAACCTCTGGGGAAGGGACATCCCACCTAATCATGGCAACCGGCTCAGCTTCAACATCGGAATCCTCATAGCTGGGACTCACTCATTAGGTGTTACGGTACTTTACTTTGGCTATGCTAAGGTATGCATGTCGAACCCATCAGGTATTCAGCTTGAGCGTGCATAGAGCATGACTCCTGTCGTCACAGCTGCAGCTGCCACCACTACTATAAGCTCTGCTGTCTTCTGACCTGTCGATGCTTCGTAGTCGAGCGTTGGCTCAGAGATTTTTACAGCCTCGTAGTACTCATCGAGCCTCCCATCTGCCTCTTTGATGCTCTGGTTGGCCTGAGCTCTGAGTTGTCGTAGGCGTGCCTCCCTCTGGCACATATGCTCAAATGCTTTGCTGTACTCAAACTTTTCCTTAGACAGCTTCTTCATCGCCTGGTTATGATGCTCACGCTCGACCTCTGCCACCTTCTTGTCGGCGAAGCTGACTCCCCAGTTCGCTAAGGCAAACACGCCCGCATTCAAGATTGCGGATGCCATGCTATGGACTACAGTTTAAAGCTACTATATAGCTGTCCCCCAGCGTCGGATCCCCAGAGCGATGTATGAGCCAGAGGCTTATGAATATCCAGTCGGGGATATAGAGGACGAGGACTATGAGGAGGACTATGATGAGGAGGATTATGATGCAGACTACGATGTCGGTGGTGAGTATGATGGTGTAGAGGCTGAATCCCATAAGCTAGTACACAGAGCGAAAGGAATTTATCACACTTACGTAAAAGGTTCTATCGGTCCGCTAGCAGCAGTTGGGGTTCTGATCGCTCTGTTCACAACGAAGGCTGGTGAGACGGTCCACAAAATCGCCAACAATGCTCTCCTGGTGTGGAGAAGATTTCTGAAGCCATACCAGCCATCGCCTCAGGACTAGGTACGTTCTTCGGAGTCGCAGGCCCTTGGCTACCATATGTTGCCATAGGACTCGCGGCCATCTGGGGTGCCGAACATTTAAGCCGTAATATATAAGGATGGCGTCTCTGTACGACCTGGTCAAGTCCCTTAACTGGCGAGGATCCAGCAGAGATTAGACACCAGTGTACGGAGGTGTTTGAGGAGGTCTTCAGTGATGGTCGAATGAATGACGGCCATCGGTTCGTCTGTTTAGAGTTCACCCAGGCCGTGCATGACAGGACGGGAGTGGACGTCAGTGATGAAATTCGGGAGCTTATCAACCGTCTTTCTTGAGGAACTCTACTATCAGCTGGGTGGATATTACCATTAGCCCCCTCAACTACTCCAGGGTGCACGTCGCTAGGGCCACAACTTCACATTGGAGACAGTTAGCCAGTGGCTCAGCCACCAGGCGATGTGGCAGATATACATACCTCATCCACGACACATCAGGCATGCCCATTTCGATGAAACTGTCCCGAACAGAGTTCACCAGGCAGATGTTCTATTCCTTCCACATGATTCAGTTGGTCGTAAAACCTACAAGTATGCCCGCACCATCGTCGATGTCGCCAGCAGGTACAAGGCTGCAGTACCACTCGCAGACAAGTCAGCTGGCCAGATGGCCCAGGCATTCCAGGGTGTCTACGAGGCTTCAGAAAATCCTCTCCAGTGGCTGGAATTGTTGCAGCTGAATGAGGGTAAAGAGTCCAGAGGTGAGACTGTAGCCCTCATGCGGAAACACGATGTGGCAGTTAGGCGAGGCGAGGTAGGGCATCACGGTGCCCAGGTTGTCATTAAGAGGTGGAATCGGACACTGGCAGAGAGACTGTTCCCACACCAATATGCCCAGGAAATTGCCACACCGAGTAAACGTTCGAGAGTATGGCTGAGAGGGCTGCCTGCTGTGGTGGAGAGATCCAATGCCGAGGTTACTAGGCTAATCTGGAAGAAGCCGGTAGAGGTTATCAGACACTCTGCTGTTGCCAGTCGCAGCTCTAGAGGAGCAAACAAGGGAGAGGAGTGCCTACCACCTGATGCTCTAGTGCAGTACCTGTATGAGCCTGGTGAGCTGTAAGGTGGTCGACGGCGTGCAACAGATCCTAACGGGTTGATAGATGTGCACAGGCTTGACAGGTATGTGGAGGTGGAGGGGCGGCCTACACTGTATTACCTGGCATGCCAGCGAGGAGTGCCTAGGCGACCATTTGTCGTAGAAGAGCTTCAGCTAGTCCATGCAGGCACATAGCTACCACCACCTAGGGTGCTAACATGATGCTCGATGGGCTCGATATGGATACCATCTGGCAGCACATGGCGCTTATCATAGTAAGCGGAGAGTCCAAGTTTTTCCTGCTCATATGTCACCATACCCTGGTTGCTCATGCGTAGGCCTAAGTTTTTAGCTCTGTCCATCCCGCAATGGAGGGCGCTGCAGAACCTCTGCTAAGAGACCTCATTCTGCCATTTTGACATTCCCTTAGCCGAGCACTTACTTGCAGCTGTGCTCTCCACGTAGTAGCATTTGGAGCAGAGAGCGATACCACGAGAGCCTTCGAACTCGAGGTTGAACAGTCCCAGAGTCCATCCAGACCATTTGGCCAAAGCTAGCCAGTCCCACTTATGAGCCTGCTACTCTGCTCGCATCTCAGGGTGAATGACGTCGTCGAGGTTGGAGCCTGCTATAGCAATATACGCAGAGTCAGTGCCCATCTACAGGTACTCAAAGCTGTCACGAGCTACGTAGTGATCGAGGAAGTCGTAGGAGAACTCCAGCATTCGCAGCTTCGCGAGCTCATAAACGGCTATCCCCACCTGGAATGGCCTTCGAATAGTGATTCTTAGCTTGCGACTCTGGAGCTCGTATGACTCACTGATCTCATCGAGATCTTCGAACCATGCACTATGCAGGGCCTTATCTACCACGCGTTCATCCCTCGTGAAGCTGGTGTTGCTATGATGTTCTAGGGCCCCGATGAGCTTCCCGTAGGCACTGTTGCCAAGGAGTTTGAAGAGATCTGCCAAGAGTGCTTTGCTCTTATCTACATCTCCCGAGCAGCGGGCCTCCATAACATTCTCCATGAACCACTCGAATGGGCGCATGGCCTCATAATCTATGGTGTGGTATACAGCAGTGATCTCCAGACCATGGGTTATATACCACTTGAGTGTCGGTGCGTAGAGCAGCCACTTCTTGCCAGAGAGGGCGCCGACCAGCTTCTGGGTGGTGGGACGCTTCCTCACTGTTCGCCCTAGATATGCCAGTATCTCAGAAAAGATTGTCTCTACCAGGTTCTCGCGGTTATAGAAGAGAGGAGGCATTTCCGCGAACTTTGCCCACAGAGCCTTAGGGACCTCTATATCCATATCAGCAAACCCAAACCGGCTGTCTGCTAGGAGAGCCTCCTTAAAGCTAGCTACACCACTGGCACTGGACCAATGGCGCACCGTCTCCTTACCACAGGCATCTCTTGGGCCGTCATTGACAGGTACAGCGCATTTGCGTCGTAGCTGAGTAGACGTTGGCAGACATGCTCACTCTGGTGGATTCAAGTCACACGAGCCTCGTGGTATCTGGTGAACACGATGCTGGGACCTCCAACAACAGCACCTTTCAGCATCTCATAGGCTTCCTTGCCCGGTGAATAGAGGCTAACATCTGGCATGTGCTGAGCGGTTCCACGTAGGAGGTACTGCAGTGACTCACCGGGGAGAGACACCACGTCTATGAGGATGTCTATTTCTCATTCTGTGTAGAACTCCTGCATCCGCTCTAGGGCTTCGATGAATGGACTGACGTCCAGGTTGTAGTATCGCAGTCAGTCGGCGAATGTCCGCATTCCATGCTCGCTGAGTGTCTGGTTACATTGTTCCCACTCTGTTCGCGTCAATAGGTAGCCACCCTTGAGCTTAGATGTCCATGCTGAGTAGTCAGGAAGCCCTGGATAGTTGAGCTTCTCATGTGTGTCAAACCATTCATATGGGAACCAGCTCTTCTGCTGTGTACACCCATAAGCTTTGACCCATACCTCGTACAAGACTTCTGGGCCGAGGTAGTTCAGTACATCGAGAAACCGTAACTTAGGTGTTATGCGGAACATGGTCTGACTAGCCTTCCTGGCGACTTTCACTGTACCTGTACTGTCAGTCAGCTCATCGACAAAGTACTTCTTGATGAGATTCAGGTCATACCACCCAGAGTTGAACCCCAGTACAGGCACTTGGTCACACTAGTCATTGTTCAGTCACTGCTGCTGCTTTGGGAGCTTGTCCAGGTTTGTCAGTATGTACTGTGCCCTAACCCTTGTCCGGATTAGATATGCTCGCCGTTGGATCACCAGCATGAACACTCTGATCAGTTCTTTGGGGTCAGGATTGCAGAGTTGAGTGGGCTCACTCGTGGCACAATCTAAGGAGCCGCCAACTGACACAGAGATAGGTATGTGAGTACTCTCGATCATGAGAGTCTCCGTAGGATGAGTCTTGATCCCATCTAGGAGTGCTTCGAAGTCAAAAACCATAAAGTGTGGTTATGGGACAGTCCGAACTCGTTTAGGGACGCTTGGACATCATTTTATACAGCACCCCCAATGTACCACAAGCATGATTCCAGATGCTCTCAGCTTCTCCTCTCTCAGGACTGTTATCTTTGTTCGGCATCCTCACCTCGCTGGTGTTGTGGACACCCACGCCAGTAACAGCCATGGAACTGGTAAACGGTGTTGGTGGTCGGATCATAACCATCTACGGGGGCACCCTCAATCCAATGCTCACCACCGTGCCCACACTCAACATGGTGTATGTGTACGCCTCTATTTCTGAACTGGATGGTTTGGGTGGATAGAAAGCTTTCTCATACGCAGACTGTGGCACGTCAACCTTCTCGCCAGGACACATGATTGTTGTTTTGCCACCTGTACAGTGATCAGTGTGGCATTGAAGATGGCACGCCTGTGTAAACCTCTGCTGACAGTGACTGCAGACTAGTATATGTGCCAGCTTGGAGATGTTCTTGATGTAGAAGGCGTTGTGGTCCCACACTCCGATGGTCATGGTGTCACGGTAGTGATCCGCTTGCCTGATCAAGTACCAGGTGCCCTCTTCGGTTGGTTCATACACACGAATTATGTTCTTGTCGAAGAACTCTACCATGTCCAGCTGAACCAGCGAGGTCTTGCGGACATCAGGTACTGTCACTGTCTTGCTGTAGAACTTTGTGGCAAGCTCACGTGCAGGAGCTGTACTTCTATCAGCTCTCGCTCCTCGGTGGACTGTTGTCCCTGTAGGTGTTGAGGGCAGTCACACTCTTCTTCTGTCGTAGCCAGTCTGGGAGGGGGCCTGTCCCAAGCAGAGGTTGGCGGTCGATGACAGCCCTGACCTCAACGTTGATTGATCGAACGAAAGCCCACTTGGTGTTGGGTCGATCGATATTGTCTGTGTTCAGGCGGGCTTGCTCTCTTGCTGCCACCCAGTCCTCAGCTGCTCCTATCGTGTCCAGCCACGGGCTCCCTGGAGCATTCTTGTGGAAGAGCATCACCCTACCGTCTTCGATGTGACGGATGCGATAGGTATGGGTGTAGCCGAGGTAGAAGGCGTTCTTGACAGTCTGCTGGATCTTTTTCATGATCTGGCCTGTGAGGTCTCCTTCTAGACCTCTGAAGAATGTCCAGCATACTGACCAGCATCCTTTATCCTCTGTCTCCCTTTCGCGGAGACGTTGGTCGAGAATGTATTCACCTTCTCGCCTCATGCTCCGGGCTAAGGGGTCAGACCTCGGCACCCTCATCACTCGCTTAGTGATCCCATGTATGGGAGGTAAGCGCTCCAGTGGATGGGCCACCATCTGCCTCTCTACAGTCTTGGCTCGCAAGCTAGCAGTCACCTCCTCGTCGAACTGATGAAGCTCACGGATCCACTGCGCTTTCTTGTGGGGATTCAAAGGATCATCTTTGGTAAAGGATGAAATCCTTCCCATCTTCATTGCTTGGGAGAGCCGCTTCTGCCACTGCTCGGCATGGGCCTGTCCAATCATCTGGAGCAGGTCGGCTTTCTTGACCTTAGAATACTCTCTAAGGCCGAATTGCTTTGAAAAATCGCGAAGCTGTGCAACAGTAATCATGGTGTATATCACTGTGGATGCCTGTCTTTAAATGGGCGTTGACCCTATTATGTGATCACAAGGCGATCAGTACCTGAAAAAACCTGTGGGCTGGCCGTCATGTCGATGTGATACCAACGGAGACTATGTGTTTGTGTGACATGTGGTCGAGCTGATGTGATACGTGGGAGTAGTGCGTGCATTGAGAGGTTGGTGGGCGATGGATCTCTCCATTTCTTGTTCCGACTCCTGTTCCAATTCGATAGCAGCATCCAGATCACGTTTCTAAATAATTCATATACTTGAAGAGTTTGTCCATCGCTATCACAGTCATCGGATAACGTTTGCGACACGTAAGGCATGCTAGTAGAAATGATGAGCGGAATGTTGGGATCCCTGAGCTTCTCCATTTCTCAAGATTTCGATCTGCATAGTTGCCCATATCACGCAATGGCCTGGGTACGTTTTCTCGTCAGGCTGCACAGCCTACATCATGCATGCATGACTATAGTTCTTCAGGCCAGCCCACTGTGTGTAATATTGTTTGTAGATGAGCGTTTACATGTAATATATGATCGTTGATATACAATTATGGATGCTGTGTCTAATTAGGTGTTAACGCATAGCAGCTACTATTCTTAACTTTGGCCCAGTCGAGGATCTGTGGTCTGCAATCATGGGTTTTATGTGGTCAGTCAATGACTGTGCAGGTTGGTCTTGACGTGATGTCTTACAGGTAAAGAGTAATTGTAGACATGTTTACCTTTTGCTAATAACAAATAACGAGATTAAAACCTGTGATTTTACCATTTGCTAATAACACATAATGAGATTTGAACCTGTGATTTTAAAACTGTATAATACAATGCATTAACTATCTCGGCCATGTGTGCGTTAAGAAATATAGCTGATAAGTTATGTGTTCACACGTTGCTGTGTTGCTGCGCTATCAGGCTCGACTCACTCTAGATCTTGACGTCACTTCAAGATAATGTGTAACAGCGATTTCACAACTCACGCTCAGAGATAAAGTTACAAAGAGTTGAGATCTTAATGGTGTCATGGTAGATCTATCAATAGAGCCACAGAGTCGTTGAATTGCATAGCTGTCCCAGGCTGCAGACTGGGGTTCAAATTCGCTCAAAAGACTAGGTAAGACTAGGGCCGTGGTAGACCCACCGCAACACTCCCCAGTGTGGGGTCAAAGCACCACCAGTTGGCTGGAATAGCAACATGGTAAGATAGGTAGGATAGGTAGGATAGGTACAAAAGAGATAGGTAGGATAGGTAGGATAGGAACAAAAGATAGGTAGGATAGGTTACAAAAATAAAAAACAAAACCCACAGATAGAAAAACCTCCTCAGGATACCGGTCAGAATAGAGAGAGGCTGGCCACTGGCTGGAATATGAGGAGGTTCTCCCGGACATGTGGGGTCCGCACGAGAGCTTTATATTCGCCACTGCCTTCCTTGTCCAGGAGAACACCATCTAGAGGCATACACCAACCACGATCACATGTCTCAAATTCCTATGCCCCAGGGATGAGAGGGCGGTGGGTGCCATGGATCGCCGAACGGCTGCCAATTGAGGGTGGTTGTATAAGTTTGACCCTGACCCTACTACTTGTGATAAGCCAAACATAGTAAAAAAGTTTATTAAACGTTTACTACAGACTCATCGCCTAGATGTCCGCTGCATAGGGTATATTTTCGTCTGAGGATACCATCATGCTAATAATAGGCTATGCAGTAACTACGGCATTGTTTGTTCATGATAAATTACCAATGGAGCAACGTATCTTAGTCATTTATCCTCTGCTTACAGACATGCCAGTTACCCTGAATGATATTCAAATTTGTGGTCATCAACAAATGTGATACACATATACGAACCTGTGCCTGTAGAAGTGTCCTTATTCGTTCCCATACTTACTTCATCTGACAGGTGATTTCGACTCATGGAACATGTAATGACAGACATCGAAGAAACGTTGGGAGGAATTTGATTTTGTCCATGCATACCGATGCCTGGTGGGAAATCATTAAGTATCTCCATGTCACCAGCAGGGTCAGAATAAGGAATCTCAGGCATTATAGGCAATGTTATGGTAGTGCTCCACATACTCTTATCTAGAAACACGGAATCAAGTTGCTTTAGATGTTCTGTACAGAGCTGCTATGCCATTGCCTACCAAATGAGATATGTCTCATATGGGCAGTTTATCTCTTTCCCCAACTTCAACGTCATGTTTTGGTCTTTTTTTAATGTTTTGTGTGTACTGGTGTCTTTATATATTCAGGACAAATTCCATGATTCAAGATGCTAGGTCCTGTATATGTCTCTTTTGAGAACGAGAATATCGAACTCAAAATTAGTGTCAGTGAAGAGGCAGTATCTCTGAGTATTTTGATAGGAGTAGGTGGGAACTCAATTAATGCATATTTCAGGTCATTACTTCCAGAATACAATAAAGTAAATTTATTCATCTGCATTGTGAAAATGACCCTTATTGACCTTCTCATTCCGTCATTCAGTGTCTGAATGTATTGAGTCTTGATTCTCATTGTGTGGAATGGCGATGGATGGTTTAAGCCTGTTTTTTAAAATTCTCAAAATGAATCCACGAACTGCAGCTAAAGCATTATGAACTGCTTAGTGAAGCATCACGGTTTTTACTGGTCACAGAATCATCCCGATTCCTAGCCGGGAGTGATATGAATAGTAGTGTCGGTAGTAAAATGATATCACCGCCCTCAACTGGCCGCCATTCGGCGATCCGCGGCCCCCACTGCCCTCTCAATCCCTGGGCCATAGGAATTTGAGACATGTGATCATTTCTCCCGGACATTGCTGATACATGTGATCATCTTCTCCCGGACATCACTGATACATGTGATCATCTTCTCCCGGACAAGCCGGCCTCTCTCTATTCTGACCGGTATCCTGAGGAGGTTTTTCTATCTGGTGGTTTTATTTTTTGTTTGTTTTTTATTTATCCTATCCTACCTAGCTTTTGTTCCTATCCTACCTATCTCTTTTGTACCTATCCTACCTATCCTATCCTACCCTATCCTGGGGGTGTCGCGGTGGGTCTACCACCGGCCCTAGTATTACCTAGTTTTTGAGCGGATTCGAACCCCAGTCTGCAGCCTGGGACCGATGTGAGACTATGTTGGCTCTATTGATAGAGCTACCGTGACACCGATAATATCTTGTCTCTTAGTAATTTTATCTCTGAGTTGTGAAATCGCTGATACATGTTATCTCGATGTGACGTCAAGATCTAGAGTGCTGATAGCGCAGTAACCTGTGAACACATAATTTATCAGCTATATTTACTAACACATACATGACCGAGATAGTAAGTGCATTGTATAATTCACGCGGTCTTTTGAGCGAGATTTGAACCCAGTATACAGCCTGGGAATGTTATGCAATTCCACAACTCTATCGATTGACCCACTGCAACACCACTAACATCTCGCCTGTTAGTAATCTTATCTCTGAGCGTGAGTTGTGAAAACGTAAATTGAAATGTATTTGACTGGAATATGTTACCGCTATAGCCGTCAAAATATTCAATAGTCTATTTATCAAATTGTAAATAAATTTTCATATTTAGTCTTTCTGGTTCTGCGCAATATATCTCGATGACTATCTGTATACAAGGGAGGTAACTCGTCTTTCATCCGTTCTTCATATTTCTTGTATTTAAATGCCTGTATTTTTATTGAATTATATCAAATTTCCTGTATCTTTGTGACTAAGTATTTCTCTTGGCTATTTTTATAATTATTTTTGTCTTTGTGAATACATAACTTATCAGCGTTATTTATTAATACATACATGGTCGAGAGAGTAAGTGCGTTGTATTATTCACTTTTAAAATTGTAAAATCACAGGTTCAAATCTCGTTATTAGCAAAAGATAAACATGTCTACAATTACTCTTTACCCGTAAGACATCATGAAGACATCACGTCAAGACCAACTCGCACAGTCATTGAAAGTCAAGAATAGTAGCTGCCATGCGTTAACACCTAATTAGACACTGCGTCCACTGGTATACCGGCGATCATACACGCACAACATTACGTGTAAACACTCAACTACATGTAAATAATGTAGTGATCCCTCACCAACCTCTCAATGTGCGCACTACTCCCATGTATCAGCTCCTGAACATCGACCACATCTCACACATGTAGCGCAGCAATGATACTAATACATGGCCAAGATAGTTAACGTGTTAGATCCACGTTTTTGTGTTTATTGGCAAACTAAAAATCACAGGTTCAAATCTCACTATTAGCATTTGTGGATAACTCGGCCATTTCCATAATCATTTTAAAATAGTAAACAGTTTTGAAATTCTCGCTTCGAAACAAGAAATGATCCAGTGATCCTCGCCCACCAACCTCTGAATGCTCGTTACTCCCACATAGCAACTCCTGGACATCGACCGCATCTCACACATGTAGCGCAGCAATGAGAACACATAACTTATCAGCTTTACATATCAATACATGGCCGAGGTAGTTAATGCCTTGGATCCTTATGTTTATTAGCAAACTTAAAATCACAGGTTCAAATCTCGCTATTAGCACTTGTGGATAACTCGGCCATTTCTGGCCCGATTTTAAAATGGTAAACAGTTTTGAAATTCTCGCTTCATTCCGGTCCTGATTGGTACCAAGAACGGTGAGAATAAAGTGATTTCTCGGTACAATATAAGCATACACTCTCTCGCACATAGTCTCCGTCGGTATCACATGACACGACGGGCCACCCACAGGTACTGATCGCCTTGTGATCCCCGCACATAATAGGTCTGAACGTCCATTTAGAAACAGTCATCCACATCACATCGACACGACGGTCCACCCGACAGGTACTGATCGCCTTGAGATCACCACACATAATAGGTCTGAACGTCCATTTAGAGACAGTCATCCACAGGGACATACCACATGATTACTGTCGCACAGCTTCGTGAGGTTGCAAAGAAATTCGGCCTTAGAGTAGCCTCTAAGGCCAAGAGAGCTGACCTGCTCCAGATGATCGGACAGGCCCGTGCCAAAGCGACTCTCCCAAGCAATGAAGACAGGAAGGTTTCCAGCGCTTACCAAAGACGATCCTTTGAATCCCCAGTGCAGCGGCTCTGTGAGCTTCGTCAGGTGGACACGGAGGTGACTGCTAGCTTGCAAGCCAAGACTGTAGCGAGCGCTTACCTCCCCTACGCAGGATCGCTAAGCGAATGATGAGGGGGCTGAGGTCTGAACCCTTAACCCGGAGCATGAGGTGAGACAACATGTGTCTATGGAGATGTCTAGCAGTCCACCGAGGAGCTAGAGCTGATAGAAGTACAACACCTGCACGAGAGCTTGCCACACAGTTCTATGGCAAGACAGTACCTGATGTCCGCAAGACCTCGCTGGATCAGCTGTACAAGGTAGAGTTCTTCACCAAGATCGGGATTTGCGTGTATGAACCAACTGAAGAGGGCACATGGCACTTGATCAGGCAAGCGGATCACTACCGTGACACCATGACCATCGGAGTGTGGGACCACCCCGCCTTCTACATCAAGAACATCTCCATGCTGGCACATACATTAGTCTCCAGTCACTGTCAGCAGAGGTTTACACAGGCATGCAGTCTTCAACGTCATGCTGATCACTGTACAGGCGCAAAACAAAAATCGTGTGTCCTGGCGAGAAGGTTGAGGTGCCACAGTCTGCGTATGAGAAAGCCTTCTATCCGCCCCAACCATCCAGTTCAGCGGCTACTCGTTGGGTCGAGTATGCGTCGAGAAACAGAGGTGTACAAAAACACCATGTGGAGTGTGGGCACAGTAGCGATCATTGGATTGAGGGTGCCCCCGTAGATGGTTATGATCCGACCACCAACACCGTTTACCAGTTCCATGGCTGTCACTGGCACAGGTGTCCACAACACCAGCGAGGTGAGGATGCCAACCAAAGATACCGCAAGACAGTCCTGAGAGAGGAGAAGCTGAGAGTGTCTGGATGCACGCTTGTGGTACAGTTGGAGTGCTGGATAAAACGCTGTCCAAGCGTCCCTAAACGAGTTCGGACTGTCCCATAACCACACTTCATGGTTTACGACTCGAAGCACTCCTAGATGGGATCAAGACTCATCCTACGGAGACTCTCATGATCGAGAGTACTCACATACCTATCTCTGTGTCAGTTGGCTGCTCCTTAGAGGGCGCCACAAGTGAGCCCACTCACCTCTGCACTCCTGACCCCAAAGAAGTGATCAGAGAGTTCATGCTGGTGATCCAACGGCGAGCATCTCCAATCCGGACAAGGGTTAGGGCACAGTACATAGCAACAGACCTGGACAAGCTCCAAAAGCGACAGCAGCGACTGATCAACGAGTGGTGTAACCAAGTGCCTGTACTGGGGTTCAACTCTGGGCGGTATGACCTGAACCTCATCAAGAAGTACTTTGTCGATGAGCTGACTGACAGTACAGGTACAGTGAAAGTCGCCAGGAAGGCTAATCAGCCCATGTTCCTCATAACACCTGAGCTACGGTTTCTTGATGTGCTGAACTACCTCGGCCCAGGAGTCTCATACAAGGTATGGGTCAAAGCTTACGGGTATACACAGCAGAAGAGCTGGCTCCCATATGAATGGTTTGATACACGTGAGAAGCTCAACTATCCAGGGCTTCCTGACTACTCAGCATGGACATCTACGCTCAAGGGTGGCTACCTCTTGACGTGAACAGAGTGGGAACAATGTAACCAGACATTCAGCGAGCACGGAATGCAGCCATTCGCCAACAGGCTGCAATACTGCAACAACCTGGACGTCAGTCCATTCATCGAAGCCCTAGAGCAGATGCCGGAGTTCTACACAGAATGAGAAATAGACATCCTCAAAGACGTGGTGTCTCTCCCAGGTGTGTCACTGCAGTACCTCCTACATGGAACCGCTCAGCACATGCCGGATGTTAGCCTCTACTCTCTGGGCAAGGAGGCTTACGAGATCCTGAAGGACGCGGTTGTTGGAGGGCCCAGCATCGTGTTCAGCAGATACCACGAGGCAGGTGTGACATGCATCCGCCAGAGTGAGCGTGTCTGCCAACGTCTACTCGGCTACGACGCAAATGCTCTGTACCTGTCAACGATGGCCAAAGAGATGCCCTGTGGTAAGGAGACAGTGCGCCATTGGTCAGGTGCCAGTGATGTAGCCCGCTTTAAGGAGGAGCTCCTAGCAGACCGCTGGTTTGGATTTGCTGAGGTGGATATAGAGGTCCCTAAGGCCCTGTGGGCAAAGTTTGAGGAAATGCCCCCGCTCTTCTATAACCGCGAGATCCCGGTAGAGGCTGTCTCTTCTGAGATGCTGGCATATCTGGAGCATACAGGGCGGAAGCAACCCACCACCCAGAAGCTGGTCGGCGCCCTCTCTGGCAAGAAGCGGCTGCTGTACGCACCGAAACTCAAGTGGTATATAACCCATGGCCTGGAGATCACTGCTGTATACCGCACCATAGACTATGAGGCCAAGCGCCCATTCGACTGGTTCGTGGAGAATGTTACGGAGGCCCGCTGCTCGGAAGATGTAGATAAGAGCAAAGCGCTCTTGGCAGATCTCTTCAAACTCCTCAGCAACAGTGCCTACAGGAAGCTCATTGAGGCCCTAGAACGCCATAGCAACACCAGCTTTACGAAGGATGAACGCGTGGTAGACAAGGCCCTGTGTAGTGCATGGTTCGAAGATCTTGAGGAGCTCAGTGAGTCATACGTGCTCCAGAGTCACAAGCCGAGAATCACTATTAATCTAAAGACCAAGCTGGAGGCCAAAAGAAGAAGCTGGAGGGAAAAGACGGCAGGGTTTAATTTAGAGAGAGACACCACAAAGCTATGGAGACTGACTAAAGCACTGAATGATGAGGGTGTCGGGGGAGAGAAGATTACTCTTGAAGAAGATGGACAAACACCGACAGGAAAGATGGCTGCAGATGCCTTTGCGAAGGAATATGCAAAAGAAAGCAACATTTCTATACCACGGATGCGTAAAAAAGAGGTTAGAAAAGAGCAAAAGGAAAGAACAGACACAAACACTCACGATGCAATGAAAGTTGACATTAGTTTAGCAGAACTGAAGATGGCTATCCGCCAATTGAAGAAGAAGAAATCTCCCGGGCCAGATGGCATTACGAATGAAACGATCCAACACCTTGGTAATGCATCTCTACGCAAGTTGCTAGACATGTTTAATCTCAGTTGGACCAATGGAGAGGTTCCTCAGTGCTGGAAGGAAGCCAGAATGACTCCTATTCTGAAAAAAAAAAGCTGCATATGCAAGACCATGGAGCGCATCATCAACCAGCGGTTGCAGTGGTACCTGGAGTCGGAGAACATTATAGTTTCAGAGCAGGCCGACTTCAGAAGATACAGGAGCACAGAAGATCAAACAACACATCTTGCACAGGTCATAGAGGACACTTTTCAAACCAAGAAGGTGATGCTAGCTGCCTTTATCGATCTGCAGAAGGCATTTGACAAGGTGTGGAAGGATGGCCTCCTCGTGAAGCTCCGGCGCACAGGCATCGATGGCAACATGCTCCGATGGACCAAGTCGTACCTACACAATCGCAGAGCTAGGGTGCTGGTGGATGGATAATCTGGACAGAATGTATTGCTAAGACAAGGGGTGCCACAAGGCGGAGTATTATCACCAACTCTGTTCATACTCTTCATCAATGACATTGTAGCAGAGCTGCCCAATGGGATCCAAGCAGCCCTCTATGCAGATGACCTCGTACTCTGGTGCACCGAGGAGTACACAACGACTGCCACGTACAGAATGCAGCGCACCTTGGACAGAATTACAGCTTGGGCCAATCGCTGGTGTATTACCATCAACAAAGAAAAATCATCAGCCATGCTATTCTCACTGTCCACCAAAACCAAGGTTGGCAATCTGACACTGGGCGGTACTCCACTCGAGTACGAGGACCAGCAGACATACCTGGGCGTCACCTACGACAGAAGATTAACATGGAAGGAGCACATACAGAATGCAGAGGCAAAGGCCAGAACAAAGCTAAACATCATGAGGAAGTTGGCAGGAACAAAGTGGGGTGCCAATGAAAGGATCCTCAAGACCATCTACCTAGGTGCCGTACGACCACACCTTGAGTATGGATCCAGCTCAAGGATGTCAGCAGCTAAATATCATCAACAGAACCTCGACAGAGTACAAAACCAGGCACTGCGCATAATCACTGGTGGCATGAGATCAACACCAATAGAAAAAATGGAGCAGACAGCAGGCATCCCCCCACTTAGCAAAGGAAGGGAATGCAAAGCACTGATCCAAGCTGCAAAGTTCAAATCGTTCAGCAACCACCCGATGAAGATCAGGCAAGCACAGCTGTCATCAGGAAGACTTAAAAGATCAGGTTTTGTGAAAGAGACAAAAGCACTTCAAAGGAAACACCAAGAAATGTTGCCAGCACAAAGAGAAGACCCAAACCACACCCTTGATCCTCCACCCTGGGAAAACAAACTAGAGAGCATAGCTATTCGCACCACAGTACCTCATCTCACATCCAAAGATGAACACAGTGATGTGAGCAAGAAGGCCCTGACCCTAGCCATGCTGGAAGAAATGTACCCTCAGGAGACATGGATAAGGATCTACACAGATGGATCAGCCAAAGATGCAATTAGGAACGGAGGTGCTGGACTGCACATACAGTATCCAAACGGACAACATGAGTCAGCTGCAATACCGATGGGCAAACACTGCACAAACTACAGAGCTGAAGCCGAAGCACTGGTTCATGCAGCTAATACCATCAGCAGAACAGCAGACCCTATTGCACAGATTGTCTTTTTATCTGATGCCCGCTCTGTCCTTGAGGCTATCACCAAAGGTAAGCTGCCACAACTTGAAGAAGCACTACAAACCATCAAATGCTTTCGGATAGCATTGCAGAGGATGCCCTCACACTGTGGAGTCCAAGGAAATGAGGAAGCAGACAAGATGGCAAAGGTGGGTGCAGAAGAGAATCAGACAGAAAACATGGTTACCCATACAGAGATGAAGACTATCATCAAGTCACTCTATAGAACACCTCAATCAGAAGATGCCTAGCATCATCCCTCGAGGCTGGAGCAGGTGACCATTTTTCGTCTCAGAACTGGTCACAACAGACTAAACCAACACATGTACAGGCGGTTCCACCTTACGACATCGCCCGCGTGTCCTTGTGGAGAAGCAGAACAGACTACAGAGCACATACTTCAATGTTGCAGTACGTATCAGCTGCTGAGAGAAGAGATCTGGCCTTTGTCAACCTCTTTTCTTGAAAAGCTGTATGGGCCTGTGGAAGAACTGCAGAAAACCACAGATTTCATCTTGAGAACGGATCTCCAAGTGTGATACCAGCGATCGAAAAGAAGAAGAAAGAAGAAGACTATTCGAAGGCCCTTCCAGGTGCGGATAGCCGTTTATGAGCTCGCGAAGCTGTGAATGCTGGAGTTCTACTGCGACTTCCTCGATCGCTACGTAGCTCGTGACAGCTTTGAGTACCTGCAGATGGACACTGACTCTGCGTATATCACTAGAGCAGGCTCCAACCTCGACGACGTCATTCGCCCTGAGATGTGAGCAGAGTACCAGGCTCATAAGCGGGACTGGCTAGCTTGGGACAAATGGTCTGGATGGACTCCGGGACTGTTCAAGCTCGAGTTCGAAGGCTCTTGTGGCATTGCTCTCTGCTCCAAATGCTACCAGCTGGAGAGTGCAGCTCAAGTAAGTGCTCGGCTAAGGGAATGTCAAAGCTGCAGAATGAGGTCTCTTGGCAGAGGTTCTACAGTGCCCTACAAAACCGAGGCCTACACATGCGCAATCAGGGTATGGTGACATATGTGCAGAAAAAACTCGGACTCTCCGCTTACTATGATAAGTGCCATGTGCTGCCAGATGGGGTCCATACCGAGCCCATCGAGTATCATGTTAGCACCCTAGGGGGTGGTAGCTGTGTGTCTTCAGGGACTAGCTGAATCTCTTCTACGACAAATGGTCACCTGGGCACTCCGTGCTGGTGTGGCAGGTAGTATAGTGTAGGCCGCCCCTCCGCCTCCACATACCTGTCAAGCCTGTGAATATCTATCGACCGGTTAGGATCTGTTGCAGGACGTCAACTGCCTTCCAGCTCACCAGGCTCATACAGGTACCGAACCAGAGTATCAGGTGGTAGGCATTCCTCTCCCTTGTTCGCTCCTCTAGAGCTGTGACCAGCAGAGTGTCTGATAGCCTCTACTGGCTTCTTCCCGATTAGCCTGGTAACCTCGGCATTGGATCTCTCCACCACACCAGGCAGCCCTCTCACCCATACTCTCGAACGTTCACTCGGTGCGGCCATTTCCTGGCGTATTGGTGTGGGAACAGTCTCTCTGCCAGTGTCCAATTCCACTGCTTAACGATAGCCTGGGAACGGTGATGCCCTAGCTCGTTTCGCCTAACTGCCACACCGTGTTTCCACATGAGGGTCTCCCCTCTGAACTCCTTACCCTCATCCACCTGCAACAATTCCGGCCACTGGAGGGGATTTTCCGAAGCCTCGTAGACACCCTGGAATGCCTGGGCCACCTGGCCAGCTGACTTGTCTGTGAGTGGTACTGCAGCCATGTACCTGCTGGCGACATCGACGATGGTGAGGGCATACTTGTAGGTCCTACAACCAACCAAGTCATGTGGAAGGAATAGAACATCCGCCTGGTGAACTCTGTTCGGGACAGGTTCCTCGAAATGGGCATGCCTGATGTGCCGTGGACGAGGTCTGTATATCTGCCACATCGCCTAGTGGCTGAACCACTGGCTAACTGTCTCCAATGTGAAGTTGTGGCCCTTGTGACGTACAGCCTCGAGTAGTTGAGCGGGCTCACGGTAATAACCACCAGGCTGATAGTAGAGTTCCTCAAGAAAGACGGTTGATAAACTCCCGGATTTCATCACTGATGTCCACTCCCGTCCTGTCACGTACGGCCTGGATGAACTCTAAACAGACGAACAGACGGGCGTCATTCATTCAACCATCATTGAAGACCTCCTCAACACCTCTGTACACTGGTGTTTAATCTCTGCTGGATCCTCACTGAACAGTAGTTTACCGATGAACGCTCGGAAGTTAATGGGCTTGACCAGGTCATACAGAGAGGCCATCCTTATATAGTACGGCTTAAATGTTCGGTGGCCCAGATGGCCGCAAGCACTATGGCAACGTATAGTAGCCAAGGGCATGCGACTCTGAAGAATGTACCTACCCCTCAGGCGATGGCTGGTATGGCTTCAGAAATCTTCTCCATCCTATGGAGAGCATTGTTGGCGATCTTGCGGACCATCTCGCCAGCCTTCATTGTGAACAGAGCGATCATAGCCCCAACTGCCGCCAGCAGACCAATAGAACCTTTTATGTAAGTGCAATAGATTCCTTTTGCTCTGTGTACTAGCCTGCGGGATTCAGGCGTGGTCTCCGCTACATCATCATACTCACCCGCGGTCTCCGCTACATCGTAGTCGTCCGCATCATAATCCTCCGCATTATAGTCCTCCTCATAGTCCTCATCATCTATATCCTCGACTGGATCTTCATAAGCCTCTGGTTCATACATATCCGTCGCTGGGGGAGCTATATAGTAGCTTTAAACTGTAGTCTATAGCATGGCATCCGCAATCTTGAATGCGGGTGTGTTTGCCTTAGTGAACTGGAGACCCAGCTTCGCCAACAAGAAGGCGGCAGAGGTCGTGCATGAGCGTCATAACCAGGAGATGGAGAAGCTGTCTAAGGAGAAGTTTGAGTACAGCAAAGCCCTCGTGCATATGCACCAGAGGGAGGCACACCGACGCCAACTCCGAGCTCAAAGAGGCAGATGAGAGTCTCGATGAGTACAACGAGGCTGAAAAGATATCTGAGCCAACGCTCGATTATGAAGCATCGACAGGTCAGAAGACAGCAGAGCTTATAGTAGTGGTGGCAGCTGCAGCATTGATGACAGGAGTCATACTCTACACACGCTCAAGCTGAATACGTAATGTGTTTGACACCCATACCCTAGCGTAGCCAAAGTAAAGTACCATCATACCCAATGAGCGAGTCCCAGCTATGAGGTTTCCGGATGCACTGATTAGGTGGGATGTTCCTGCCCCCGAAGTGGTGATGACCCTCGAGTGCTGACTCGAGGTCATCGCTTCCACTGGTTATTCGCAGAAGTGCGTATGACGTAGTTTTCGGTCTGTAGAGTTGGCAGTCAGCCAGCTCGTGTACCTCACCAAGAACATTGGTCCCAGCAACCACAAGCTTGAAGTCGTTTAGCTTATCCACCTGCTGGATGGCTCCTCCCTTCTGAACCAGGACTGCAACAGCGACACAGTCCGATGCACCACGATGCAATGTCAGCTCTACCCGTTGGTTAGCTGTGGCTTGGACCTGGTGGTGTTCTCGCTCCACATGCATGATCCGCTGTTTGGAACCCATTTGCTTCAGTTCCTGGTCATTCTCGTCATGCCAGACATGCAGTCTTGGAGCATTCATCGTCGCATATGCGAGCTGCTCAGTGTACACCCGGAGGAACAGCCTATCCTGCATGGCAGCAGGATTCGCGCGTGTGTTCTCGAGGAGGGTTAAGAGTAGAACTGCCACAGGCTTCGAATTCCGTGAACCCCTCATTGCACCCCAGAGCGTAGTACCCCTTTCCCTTCGCATAGAAGGTTGGTCCACGAGCCAGTGGACCTAGGACTCGGTACTCATCGTTCACATAGGTGGTGTCCATGGTGATGTTGCTCTGCACGATCTCCCACCTGTTCAGAACCTGCGGGAGCTCTACCATCTGTTCTCTTGTTCTCTGAAGCTTGAACTCGAGTGTCATGCTCTTGATCTCGTGGATCTGTGCCGAGATTGCACTGTCAATGTACTTCCCAGCAGCGGACAATGAGTTCTCATCGTGTATACTGGGTCGAATGACTTTCAGGCAGTCCTTTCGAGGATCAGTGTGGTGCGATGTCGCAGGTTCAATGGCCCCATGTGGATGTTGCACATACTGCAGCATGTTTAAGGTCTGGGTATATAGAGGGTTAAACGGCTGCCATGTTCGGTACAGTTCTCCAGCAGATTGTCTCTAGGCTCTCGGGCAGTTGCTTCACGATCTGTACCGTTGATGTCATTATTTAAGCACTAAGTATACAATGCTGTTAAATCTCTGTGTCCCCTGTCGAGAGATCTAATAAGATCTTCCCAGTTTGCATCTGCCAGCCGGCTGGGTTGGTACTCAGGAATATTCATCTCTCTATTGAGACATCTTAAACATATCCGGGCTCATGCTATGCGAGAAGTACTATGAGGTCTTCAGGAGTGAGTTGAAGGACTACAAGAAGAAGACACCGGATGAGCTCGCTCAGCTCTCTGGTGCTGAGCTGACAGAGGAGCTGACAGCTGTGAAGCTCTATTTAGAATTTGGTAAGGGGCAGATCTGCTTCCTCGAATACCTTATCATGGGTGGGAGTATCGTCGAGCTCCTGCGAGCTAAAGGTTTCTACAAGGATCGGGAGTGTCAGATGTGTTCCAGCCTTCATGGCCTCACCTGACTCAGAGCTGAACAAGGCTCTGCGATACCACAAGCTGTAAAAAGGATGCGCTGTGGAACCATCCAGCCCTTGGATGTGCATGTTGGCAGCGTGTATAGGGGCTGTAGGGCAGGCCAAGCTGGTTCAGTGTCTCAACGTAGTCCCCACTGCTACTGTAGAGAGTCAGGATAGTCTTATAGCTGATTTTCTAGCGGCGGAGTAGGCTGATCCTGAGCGCCATGATAGCTAGGCCTGACAACACTCATAGAGCTACCACAGGAAGTGGTGTCGTGTCGACTAGCTGCAGAGTCGGGGTCGGAGCTGCCATGGGAAGTGTCGTGTCGACTGGCTGCAGTGTCAGGGTCGGAACGACTGTATGGCCTGTACTATGCGTCGGTGCGTTGATAGCAGTGTTGAAGCCGAAGTGGACACCGGGGGAACTCCCCTCGACTATCATGTTGTTATAGCCCCTGACTTGGAGGTCCGCGATGTTCATGATCATGTTGCTCGGAATCAACTGTAGGTGTGGTGAAATAGCAAAGTCAAGTTTGCGGCGGGCCTTCTGCAACCCCTGCTGGAACTTAGCAATAAGACTACTGGGGTCTGCCACGATGATCATATCGCCAACGAGACTGATGAACATGGCCTCGACCTCTGCTCCGCTGACACCATCTATGGAATGATGCAGGTTGGTCTGTGATGTAAGGAGGCAGTAGCACAGTGCTTCCAGGGACTGGTTGATCCGAACGATCCCTGCTGGTGTAAGGCCTGAGGTGGTGTGGGACAAAGTACTTCCACACATCTGGATAGTCCTGCCGCAAGCCAGTGATGTGCATATTTTGCACCAGCGCTCCAAGGTCGGAGTCTGGATTGAACGAGAATGTCGCTGTCCTCCGGCGGCCTACTCATCGGGCTGTTCAATAGGGGAATCCTGAGTACTCATGTCTTGGGTCACAGAACATAACCCCTTGGCCGCTGTTGTCACCACCATGCCACCGATAGTCTGGGTGAGCGCTGAATTCTCTCTGTAGTCTGCATGCCGCTGAGATGCTATGACTGTTGAGATGTGGGTTGAAGTCGTTTGTATCAGGAAGGCTTGCACCCAGCTCATGGAGGATTCATCGCACCGTTAAGTCCACGTGGAATCTGAGACAGCTGGCAGGAGTACCAGAATAGGAGTGAAGCAGGATGGAACTTACTCCACATCCTGCCATGCAATACCACACAGCAAAGTTCAGCTGCTGATTCCAGTATGAGAGGTTTGTAGCAGCCATCCAAGTATGAGCTTGCTTCGCATCCTTGATGGTGTTGTGGCGGTTGGTCAGTGGTCGTGGGTTGATGGAAAAGCTGGTTCGGGCCCGTCCATCCAATGTGAAGGAGAATGGTGTTAGCTCTGGTATATCATCCAGTAGACCTCTCAGGCCAGTCAAGGGTGTACCGAGGAGGGTCAGTTTCGCATTAACTGAATCGAGTATGAATCAGGAGGGTTAGCACCAAGTTGGAATCAATCAAAGGATTAGATATGACAGACGGACTTAGTTAGTTATGTAAGCGGTCTGTGTTCTCACGGAAGTGTGTGACAAGATAAGCCGAATATAATCTGGCTATGATGAATGGTAACTCGTGTGCCAATTAACTCTAGCATTCTACAGGTTGTCGGCTAATAGGCAATAGACAGGCCATGGACATTGTAGCGTCCTGTAGGCGTTAGGTGCACAATCAAAAAGTTGTTATCAAAAACATATCAATCGTAGAGGCGTGCTAATCCGCCAGTAATCCTTGTTATCAAACAGGCGTCCATCATTTATGGCAGGTCATTCGTCAGGAATGACATGTTAATCCAGCAGGAATCCTAAAAATAGTTAGTGAGCTGACAAATCCCATCACTCCAGAACCAGCCCAAACCGCAAGTGCTAGGTAAAAGGCACCCTCCCTAGCAGGCAGGGTCGGAGTTTTGATTGGTCAAATGGATGTCATAATCCAATGAGAATCGGATAAACCTCCGGCGGTGTGAAACCAAGATGGAGGTAGAAGCGAAACTGAGAGTAGTATATAAAGGGGACTCTAACTGTAGTCGGGGTCCTCCTCATTCCGTGTAGTGAAAAGTTCTTGTTGAATGGCTTTAAGGAGGCAAGAGCAGGTTGAAGTTTAGGGAAGCTTAGGAAACATTGAATTAATTTTATCTATCTGTTGTAAATACCTAAACTGGTAACAGTACAAGTTGCCGACTTTGTAGTTGTTATTGTACAGTTAATTTAGCAATAAAACGATCACCTTGTGGTGTAAAGCAAGGCAAAAGTTTGGTATACTTTGTTGTTAACTCTGGCAAACACGGAAGACCACCGTGTCGAACCGATCGTCCTGAAACGAGAAGTCAGATCAGGCCCAGGCACTATTAGAAATATCGTTAGGTCTCATTACCTACGAGGCGAGCTAGTGTCGTGCTCCATCTTCATCGATAGAACCGGCTGTCGCAGCAGCCAAACATACAAGGTTGTATCGACGAGGGAGGAGCCCAAGAATAAGTAAGCAGAGGATCGGGAAATCTGCAGTGGCTTCACCTGCCAGGATCCAGAGTGTCAACAGTGAGTAGGGAAAGTTTGTGGCCCAATCGGAAACACCGCTCTCCAATTCAGCTATCGTAGTGAAAGACGTCGCTGACCGCGTAGAGGTATTCCTAGATGCGGCCAAGTTGTCCGACAGCACTCGAATCACACAACACCACGAGTATTGCGAGAATTCCGTAGTAAAGATCACCACCGAGGTAGTCTGCCCTGAGCAACCCCGTCTGCAAAGAATTATCATCGGCCTTCATTATCAGTGAACGCAGAATGGCAACATCAGCACAAGTGGAACGCTGACCCGTCCATGCCACCCATAGATGTACCGTTAGGGCCACAGCTCCGGCCCGAGACCATCGCCGCTATGCAGACGATTGGAGTAGCAATGGCGGGGGCCATTGTCGAGAGCAGCAACCGTAGGGAGGCCGAGTGGGTGTATCGAAGGGAGATCAGGGACACGATCTACCGCATCCAACCCTGCGACGGAGTGGTGCCGGAGGAGGTGAAAACCTTCCTCGACGAGACTCGGCGAGCATGGATTGCGAATGAGGGACATTTGGAAGGCATACCCGCCTATGTCATCACCCGTGCGGCCCGAGGGCAGCTGTCAAGAGCCATCGATGGATTCTTGGAGGTGAAGGTGAGAGAGGAGGTCACCTTCGCCGACTTCCATGAATACATAATGCTGAATTTCGTTTCGGTTAACGAAGGGGAACGGATAAATTATGATTTAGAGGGAGTGCACCAGAGGAGAAACGAAACCGTCATCACTTTCAACAGGTGGTACCGAGAACTGAGTGCGCGCACTTACCCTATCGAGAACGCCGGTAACCATCAGACCATCTTGGGGATCTATCTCAAGGGACTGTCTGACCACCGCCTGAGTAAGAGAATCGTCAGGAAGAAGGCCACTACATTGGCCCGCCCTATCGAGATTGCGGAGGAGGAAGCCACATGCGACGACCTGCTCCGAGCAATGAAAATCGACGAGCGGCAGGAGGAGAGCATGGAGGTCAACATGGTAGGCCCAGAAGAAGAAAAGGAGATCTGGAGCATCGTTAGAACCTTTAAAAAGAAGATTGCTCAGCAGAGCAAGATGATCAAGCAGCTGTGTGGCTTCGTCATCGACCTGCAGCTGAGGGAGCAGAAGCTGGTGGCCAGGGCCGCTAAGGCCGAGAAGAAGACAGCGATGCCGGCTAAGCATCACGCATCACCATCGCCCCGACCAGCCAGAGCAGGGAGAGACTTACAGCACGTTACCTGCTATAACTGTGGCTGGGTCGGCCATTACAAAAGCGATTGCCGTCAAGCGGTGCAGCCGCGAGAGAATGACAACAGGAAGCCCAACCCGCGGCTCAAGCAGCAGCGACGAGCCTTACCCATGACGTGTTTTAACTGCGGGAAGGAGGGGCACCTGGCCCGGGATTGTGGGACGTTCGGAAAGTATGTAAGCGACCGTAGGCGAGCCACCATAGGGAAATGTTTCGGCTGCGGTCGAGAGGGTCATTTCGCTCAGGACTGCCCCGAGTATGGATGGGGGCCCACAAACAATTCCACCCCACGAACGCCGCTGGGTACAGTAGCACGCAGAGCTATCAAGCGTCCTCGTGAGGAAGACTGGGACGTAGACCTAGTCGACCGACGGCAGCAGGAGCGGAACATCACACCCCATGACTGTTCCAGGAACCTCCGGAAAGATATGAACAATCAGATGCGCGATCGGGATGAGTACGCCGACCGCGATGGATTCGTGCTGACCGGGGAAGGGACGGATGAGTGGGGCCAGTATGGGAACGGACAGGATTCGTCATCACAGAAAAACAGTTATGCAGAGGTAGCTAGTGGATGGAGGAGTCCGTCAAACGAGGACGGAAGAAACCGTTGGTGAGTTCACCGAATGAGCGGTTTCCAATCCATCTGAAAATGGATAAAAACGGTCCAATGGATCAGGGTGAGTACTTGCATGCCTTAGTGGATACTGGTGCTAGTACATCCTTGATTCGCAAGGATATATGGCGTAGCATGTTAAATACTAGGCCATTGAAAAGAGCGAAGATGCTCTTGGCAGTAAATGGTTCCCCAATAGAACTTTTAGGGGAAACTCAAGTAGGATTCAAAAATGCCCATCCTATCCCGAGTACGGTAGTAGCGAGAATGCGGCATGGTTGTTTGCTTGGTGCAGATGCTTTGCACTTGGGAAATGCGAAGATTGACTATCAGGCCAAAGTTGTAGTGTGGTTTGGCCAGGTATATCCATTTAGGTATCCCTATAGGGAACAAAGCGATTATGTATATGCGAGTTGCAAGGAAACGACCGGATATAAAGCTATCGACAAAGTGCTTGAGGACTTTGTGGATAACTTTGATATGGCTCGTCCAAACACTTTAGGTTTAATTCCCAAAGTAAAATGTACGGTACCAACAGGAGATGCATCTCCTATAAGGCAGAAAGCCTACCGTCTACCGCTCGCCAAGCAGTATGTGGTCAAGAACCAAGTGGCCGAGATGCTGGCAGCGGGCGTCATAAGACCGTCGTCATCCCCATGGGCGTCACCCATTACATTAGTTCCTAAGAAGGACGGGGACATGAGATTTTGTGTTGACTATAGGAAGTTGAATTCTGTATGCCACAAGGACAGTTATCCCTTACCGAATATAACGGATATTTTCGACTCAATGCGCGGCGCAACGATATTTTCGACTATGGACTTGAAGTCTGGCCATTGGCAGATACCAATGGACAGCCAGGACATAGAGAAAACGGCGTTCGTTTGCAGTGAAGGTTTGTTCGAATGGATTCGGATGCCTTTTGGATTTTGCAACTCAGGTGCCGTATTTCAGAGGGCAATCAATGATATTTTCCGAGAATTCGTGGGAAAATATCTGCATGTTTTTGTTGATGATGTAGTCGTATATTCACGAAATCCGGCTGAACATGCACAGCATTTGCGCAAGGTTATGCGTAGGATTCAAGAATACAATTTGCAGGTTAAGAAAAAGAAATGCGAGTTTGCCCGCGAGTCTGTGGACCTGTTGGGGTATCGTGTTTCTGCACAAGGAGTGGCTCCTCAGGTTCAGAAGGTCAAGGTCATAAGGGAAATGTCACCACCACGCGATGTGGGCGAGGTGAGAAGTTTCCTGGGAGCTACAGGTTATTACTGCTCTTGTGTACAGGGCTATGCCGAAATTGCTACGCCTTTGATAGAATTGACTAAGAAGTATAAGCATTTTGAATGGGGTAAGGAAGAACAGCAAGCATTTAAGAAATTACAAAACTTGCTGTGTAGTGAGACGATTCTCACCTATCCGAATTTGAATGCTCCGTATAGGCTTTATACTGATGCATCTAGCTATGCGATAGGTGCAATATTGGTACAGGTAGATGATAAGGGTATAGAAAGAGTGATACAGTATGTAAGCTCTACCCTGAAGGACAATCAGCTAAACTGGCATGTAGTAGAAAAGGAAGCTTATGCGGTGATATACGCATTGAAGAAGCTTAGGCCTTATCTATCTGGCGTGCAGTTCACCGTGTATACTGACCACAAGCCCCTAAAGAGTTTGTTTGTGGGAGAGGTTAAAAACATGAAAGTGCAGTGCTGGGCGGTGCTGATTGCCGAGTATGGATGCAAGATTGAGTACATCCAAGGCTCGAAGAATATTCGAGCGGACATGTTGTCCAGGTTACGTCGTCCAGTGGAGATTGCCACCTTAGACACAGGCGATTTTGTCATACCGGATGTGGATGAGGGCGCGTTACCGCATGTTCCTCTGGAGGTATTTGACATTCCCTATGACGAGTTGTGTGCCGAGCAGACCAAGGAATACCCGGAGTTGTTCAAGAATACACCGGAGGAGTATATGGTCAAGAACGGTATACTATATTCTTTAATTACGCCCTCAGCATTGGACGCTGAGTACCCCAGAATCATGTTACCTACCCTGTTCCGTGAGAAAGTGCTCCGGATGGCTCATGAATGAGCCGGTCACCAAGGTCTGCAAAAGACCATCGGTATGGTACGAGATTCGTTTGTGTGGACGTCTTTGAGAAAAGACGTGGTACGTATGCTAGAGACGTGTACGACGTGCCAGGTTAACCGAGCTGTCACGACTCGACCGAGGTACAGTGAGATGCCCATGGCCACTTATCCGAGTCAGATAATCGGTATGGATTTGTTAGAGTCGAGTAAAGGTAGTGTGTATATCATGACGATAGTCGATCATTGTTCTGCGTGGGCAGAAGCATATCCGATTCTGGCTAAGACATCTCAGAATGTTGAAGAGAAGTTCTTCAACGAGTATGTCGCTCGTCATGGTCTCCCCGAGATCGTGATAACCGATCAGGGCAAAGAGTTTTGTTCTAAATCTCTGGAGGAGAGATTCAGGGAACATGGTATCGATCAGAGAAGATCGAGTCCCTACCACCCACAAACTAATGGGCGTACCGAGATGTTTAATCGTACCCTGAAGGATTTGATCCAGAAGGGGGTGAATAATGCTTCTCGAGCATGGGAAGACGAATTGGGTGCGGCATTAACAGCTTACCGCAGTACTCGTCATTCCACTACTGGTTATACGCCATTTTATCTGACATACGGTCGACGGGCAAGACTGCCGTTTGCTATTCCAATAGATGCATCGCAGGATCTGGGTGAGAGACTGACATGTCTCAATAATGCCTTGCTGCATGCTCGCATGGAAACGGCTAGGTCTCGTGAGGTCCACCGTGAACAGATTGACAAGCGGGCAAACGCTGGTGTGTTTAAGGTGGGTGATTCGGTGGTCGTAAAGGCGGAGGAACGGATGAAGTTGACCTCTCGCAGCGATCCCGAGTATGAGATCTTTAAGATCAATGGGCCAGTGGCTCATGTCCGGCATCAAAGGTCTGGGAAGGTGCGGGTGCTGAATATATCTAAGTTACACGTAGTCGACTCAGAAATGTGCTGGGACAAGGTACGGCCACGCCCTGTTCCTAACCCTGTGAAGGGTACGAAAGATAGCCATCATCCACGGGTGATGATGCTCCCAAGGTCCGAAGAAGGGCCAGAAGCCGACCCTAAGGTGACCCTTGATAAAAGAGCTCGTAGGAAGCGACCAGCTTCTGATAACGAACCAAGGGTGAGCAAGGTGGGTAGGAGGGGTGATAATAACATCTGTCAACCTGGTACGAGTGAGACTCGAAACCATGAGTCACCGATGGAAACTCACGTGACTCCTCCGCCGGTAGTGATGGACGGTTCGGAGGAGGTACCTGAGAGTGTGCTGGAACCAATGGAAACGCTGCCAGCGCCTCGTTACTTTCTGCGCAAGCCCAAGCGTGAACCTGACGTCGAGTCTGGCAGCAAGAGACTCAGGATTGGCGCATTTGGCCGCGCCCTGTACGATGACTTCATCGGTCATATAGAGGCAGTTATAAGGCGACGAAGCCGCCGTTAGTGAGATTGGGACTACTAGTTTGTACCAGTAAACATCGCACGCATGCAGCATCCGGTATTCCTTCCAATTGTGATAGCCGCGTCGCCTCCGGTGTTCGGTTAGGGATGCTTGGAATATGGCGTGGGAAGCAGTTAAGCTTGAGTTCGCTCGGATAACAAGTAATGCATATCCACCGATGCGAGGATCACAGTTCACTGCCGGCTATGACTTGTATAGCGCCTATGACTACGTGATACCGGCCTGGGACAAAATGGTCGTGAAAACAGACATTCAGATTGCGGTCCCGAGGGGGTGTTATGAACGAGTAGCACCACGGTTGGGGTTGGCAGCTAAGAATTTCATAGATGTAGGTGCGGGTGTGATCGATCCGGATTACCACGGGAATGTAGGTGTGATCCTATTTAACTTTGGGCGGGATAGTTTTCGCGTACGGAAGGGTGACCGGGTAGCCCAACTAATAATGGAGATGATAGTTATGCCGGACATTGTAGAGTGTGTAGTGCTGGATCAAACAGAACGAGGAGCGGGTGGATTTGGTTCCACGGGGGTGAAATAAGGGTCGATAAGACCCACGTGCCCTGCATGGTGAGCCTATTAACGAACACCACCGATAGTATGTGTAGCATTCAACTATCGGAGTCCAACGTAGCCGCTAGTAAATTGTTTGCCAATAAGAAAATAGGCGTTGTGTTGCAAACCTTCGGTGAAACAATGGAAATACACTGCGACGGACGACTGACCGACCAGTGTGTGGTGAGTAATGGAGTGTATGCCTTAATGTCTGGTGAATGCGGGTATAGTGGGAAGGGCTGGCAATTCGAGCCTGTGGCGTCTTACAGTCGGACGTACACTCGGGTTAGCCTGGCCATTGGAATGCCTCATTTGGACGTGACCGGGATTCTGAACCAGTCTATGATAGTGAATCATTTGAAAATGCAACCCTGGAACCATTTACAAAAGTCCAAGTACGTGCCGCTAGCACCGTTATCCGCGATCGACCCAGTGATGATTGATGGCATCGGAGTACGCTCTTCCATATCATATTCAATGGGCTCCTCCGTTGTAGTAATTGTGGTGATATTTATATTGTATAAATGTGGCATGTTACAACGCATGTGGATTTGGATTAAATGCAAGCCACCCGCGGCCCATAGTAGTGCGCCACGTCAGATTCGTTCTCCACGACCGCGGGGAACTGCAGCCCTGCTGGTAATGGTAGAGATGTCAGCCGGGTCATCGCCTAACACTGTTGCCAGGACCGAGATCGACCCAACGGCTGACGATTGGATAGGCGTGGAGCTATACAATGACATTGGTGAACCTAACGTGGACCTCGAGGGGTGCCGGCAATCAGGCCAATGACATTTTGGAGTTAACTTCATATGCTGTGTATGGAACACTTCGTGGTAGGATTTGACTTTTATAATCATCGAAAGTAATAATTGAACATGATTTGTAATGGTATTTGCACTGTGGATTCTATATTGTACTGCTATTATCGTATTACGAATATTATACTGATATATTAATGATGCTATTAATGTGTTTCCGGGGATGGTCATTGCGCATGATAGTCCATTACCCGGACAAGTTTGTAATGTGTATAAGATTATGATTGTTTTCCTATGTTTCCGGGGACGGTCATTTGAGCATGATATTCCGTTACCCGGGCATGTTTAGTTAATATTGTTGGATTTGATTATAATGTAAGTGTGGTGTAGGATATAGTCTGGAGGACTCTGGTATGGCGTGGTTTAGGTTGTTGATGGTGCACAACGAGTTAATTATCACTCTCTTTAGGCCTTAAGAGACGGTTAATTAACTTCGGTTGAGGGGCATGTGTAGATATGGGAGTGTCTTGGGGGAAGTCATGACCCCACGGGACATCTTATATGTACGAGTAAGTCCCGAGTGAAATTCATGTTTGAATACCAGGTGAGCTAATAGACTATGTCACCATGTATATTTGGATGCACTGGGTGGCAGCAAGCAGTTTCGCAGAAACGATGCGAGCACAATCTATATTTAGATATATTACCAGCATTACGTAACCGTCTATATTTAGATCATTACCAGTAATGATCATCTTATTATTTGGATATATATTATCAGCACTGGATGACTGGCAGGGTTACGTCAGCTAGTGCGCAGGTACAGTTTCGCAGACACTGAATCGAGTATGACTCAGGAGGGTTAGCACCAAGTTGGAATCAATCAAAGGATTAGATATGACAGACGGACTTAGTTAGTTATGTAAGCGGTCTGTGTTCTCACGGAAGTGTGTGACAAGATAAGCCGAATATAATCCGGCTATGATGAATGGTAACTCGTGTGCCAATTAACTCTAGCATTCTACAGGTTGTCGGCTAATAGGCAATAGACAGGACATGGACATTGTAGCGTCCTGTAGGCGTTAGGTGCACAATCAAAAAGTTGTTATCAAAAACATATCAATCGTAGAGGCGTGCTAATCCGCCAGTAATCCTTGTTATCAAACAGGCGTCCATCATTTATGGCAGGTCATTCGTCAGGAATGACATGTTAATCCAGCAGGAATCCTAAAAATAGTTAGTGAGCTGACAAATCCCATCACTCCAGAACCAGCCCAAACCGCAAGTGCTAGGTAAAAGGCACCCTCCCTAGCAGGCAGGGTCGGAGTTTTGATTGGTCAAATGGATGTCATAATCCAATGAGAATCGGATAAACCTCCGGCGGTGTGAAACCAAGATGGAGGTAGAAGCGAAACTGAGAGTAGTATATAAAGGGGACTCTAACTGTAGTCGGGGTCCTCCTCGTACCGTGTAGCGAAAAGTTCTTGTTGAATGGCTTTAAGTAGGCAAGAGCTGGTTGAAGTTTAGGGAAGCTTAGGAAACATTGAATTAATTTTATCTATCTGTTGTAAATACGTAAACTGGTAACATTACAAGTTGCCGACTTTGTAGTTGTTATTGTACAGTTAATTTAGCAATAAAACGATCACCTTGTGGTGTAAAGCAAGGCAAAAGTTTGGTACACTTTGTTGTTAACTCTGGAGAACACGGAAGACCACCGTGTCGAACCAATCGTCCTGAAACGAGAAGTCAGATCAGGCCCAGGCACTATTAGAAATATCGTTAGGTCTCATTACCTACGAGGCGAGCTAGTGTCGCACTCCATCTTCATCGATAGAACCGGCTGTCGCAGCAGCCAAACATACAAGGTTGTATCGACGAGGGAGGAGCCCAAGAATAAGTAAGAAGAGGATCGGGAAATCTTCAAGGTGTCAATGCCCCATTAGTTTCAAAATATTCGTCGACTTTTCAGATATGGCTGCTTTGAAAATAGCATTACGGTAATTTAAGTTTTCAAACATATAAAGTCGATTCCTACACAGGTTCGACTTATTAGAACCTACTGAGGAATCCACTATGTCACAACAGCACAGGTCATTTATAACACATTATAACCCAGATTGTCGCTGGTGTTGTTAGCTGTTGCTGATGTGTGCTGCTGGCTGTTGCAAGTGGGGTTAGAGCAGAATGCATATAGAACCTGTACGCTAGATTGATAAACATTAATAAAAAAACAAATAGTACAAAATTGATTTAAAAGATACTCAGACTCCTGGTTTTCTTTTAAAAAGATTTAATGACAGTAAAACCAATGATTAAACGAAGATAATTAAAGCTACTAGTTCAGGCAAATACACTATCTCAGATTGGTCTCTAAGCTATATACCTCGTTTCACTATCTAAATACAAGACTATCTGAGTATTTAACAACCAATGAAACGATGTGCTATCACCGTTCCAGCGATCGTCAAATACCGCATTTCAGTTTTGCCAATCAATGATTTAGCCATTTTGTTCGTCTTCCCGAAAAACGGAAACTGAAGAGGGAAATCCAACGCACGTCACGTGACGTTAATACCAGCGCTTGTATTGCCTCATTTACTTTCGTTTCGTTTTAGCTTTTGTTAATGACTGATATGCCTGCTGCAAAATTATGTAATCGACTGTATTTAACAGTCACAGCTAGCAAATCCTCAAAAACATTTCAATAATTTTCTAATCCTAGAAATAACAATTGATTCGTGAATTGGTCCACGTATGATACTTATCACGCAGGTAAGGCGATGTCACGAAAACTGATAACAAATTGAAATTCTGCACACGCGATTCCTACAAACGTTTAGCGATTTATTTTGTTCCTGGGATTTAACAAAATAATGAAGAGACAACTAAAGAGAGGCTGCCAGAATAGATTTAACTTTGTTAGCGTTGTAGCATTGAGGGCAGCAGCTGTCGTGATATGTGTAGTGATAAGAACTCGGTGTAAATCAAGAGTCAATACTCCAACAGCGAAGCGTCTGAAGACAGTTATCTAGAGACTAATTGATCTATGCGTAAGTAGGCCCAGATAGAGGTTTCAGATTGATAGCTCAAACAAATAAAAACTAGATTGAGCGGTTCACAGTTTTTAACTTTAATTAACACCACCACCCCACAACTCACAACCCCACCCCAACCCCGGGGGAGGGGTCAAATGTAAATGTCCCTTTGCGCTACACAATCATATGGGTAACTCAATTGGTCGAATTTCGTCAAACAGTGTCAGAGGAGTTGCACCATTACACCAATTTCATAACCTTTTGACCCCATTACCGCCACTTGGGGATGGGGCCAAATGTAAATGTGCTCACCCACTCCACATTGATATGGGTAACTCACATACTAAAATAAATCTGTTTTAATTCCATTCAATGGTTTCGGAAGAGTTGCATTACAATCAATTTTGTGACATTTTGACCCACACCCCACCCACCCCTGGGACGGTCCCAAATACAAATGGGCTCATGTACTCCACATTGATATGGGTAACTCACATACCAAATTTGGTTGAATTCTGTCCAATGGTTTGGGAGGAGATGCATTACAATTAATTACTGCAAGTACAAATTTGACCTTCTGACCCTGCCCCCTGGGGGCAGAGCCAAATGTAAATGGCCTTTTGGACTCCGCAATCATATGGCTAACTCACGTATCAAATTTGGTTGAGTTCCTTCTAACAGCTTCAGAGGATATTATCTTGCAAAGCAAAATCACATGGTTAACCCACATAACAAATTTGGTTTAATTCCACCCAACGTTTTGCGAGAAGATAGCGTGACGGATGGAGGGACAGGACGGAGGCGATTACAATAGCCAGACGTTTTTTTTAAACGTGGGGATGATAACTACCCCATCCTCCGTAGCCGGTATTTTGAAATTACAAAGGCAAAATATGCCCACAGTGCCAGCATCGCCTACCTGGAACATAGATGCATTTGTCCGACAAACAGACAAACTAATGGAGCCCATTAATACATTGTCGAAAATTATAATGTTCGCCAATAATAAAACCAATTGTGGCTTCAAAATCCATCATATATTTCAATATGTCCGCCAACATGCTGAATTCTGATATGTTGTTATAGTACTTACTAACCTTCCTTGGACAAACTTGAATGACCATTAGTCCCTAATTATACTTCCAAAATTTCATCCTGATCCATTACGCCATTCGTGAAAAGTCATTTCCAGGAAAATTAGGTCATTCATGACAGCTGCCGAAACATTTGACCAAATTCATGAGTGTCAATCGCCCCAGTAGTTTTAGATTTTTAATGAAATTTCTACGAATCAACCAAAATCGAAGATGGACACCGGCTACATTGGTCAATCTGCTTAGTTTGAACAAACTTGGATCCCGATGGCCCCAGGATGCTTTCTACCAAATTTGGTTAAATTTGGTCTGGTGGTTCTCGAGAAGAACTTTTATATTTCTCATTGATTTAGTATAGATTTTCGTGGAGGGAAAATGCAAGATGGCTGGCAAACAGTTAAATTCCAATATCGGGAATATGGCCACCAACTTGCCGAAATCTGCTTGGTCGATGGTGGCCAGGTTTTAATGCACTGCCTTAGTCCCTAGTCATACTTCCCAGATTTTAGCCAGATCCTTTCAGCGATTCAGGAGAAGTAGTTTTCACGAAAATTAGGTGATGCAAGATGGCCGCGAAGCATTTGGCTCGTCAAGCTCTAACACTTTGTTCTGCTGGTACCTTAGATGTTGTTTTTTGAATTTCGAATCAATCTCCCATTCGGCTTCGGGGAGGCGATTTTTATCCCTTTAATTACCAAATTTGGTCAAGAAAATCTGAATATTTGCTTATTGAATATCCATTTGCAGGCCAAGATAAGACTATTTTTGGAAATATACCACTGGAATGACTGGCCTGGTTATCGATCCAGTCATGTCAGTGATAAATTTCCAAAAAGTCCTTTCCTTGTCCTGTGAACGGACATTCCTCAAGACTATTGCATAGGCCAGCTTTAGCATGAAAGGGTTAAAGACAGTTCTAAAAATCAGCCAAAATCCAAGATGGCTGCTCGTCATATTTATAGATGGGCTTCGTTTGAACAACCTTGTATCCCTATGGTCCAAGGATGGTCCCTATCAAATTTGGTTAAACTCGGCCAACTGTTTCTTGAGAACAGATTAAAAATTTTATATTTATATTCAAGACTGCCACTGGTTGCAAGCGGCCATATTGGATTTCGAGTGATCGTAGATTTCGATAGGTTTCTTCCTCAGCCGTAGTCCAGATATCCTATGAACTTTAAAGTGGTCTGAAGAACAAGAGCGAAGGTATCATCAGTAAACCCATTTTCAAGATGCTGCTGATGGCTGGTGGCCATATTGGATTTTGGATCAGTGCCGATTTCGATCGGTTTCTTCTGCAGATTCAGCCCAGTCATCGTTTGAAGTTTTAAAGGGATCCAACAAACAGTAGCACAGTTATCGTCCGGAAACCAATTTTCAAGATAACCACCCCCACCCCCCACAAGCGGCGCATAATACCCCACCATGATGACAACCCAATGAATGAGAGCTATCAGGAAATATTTATTCTTCCTCAGACACAGACCAGTCATCCTTATTAAGTGTCAAATGGATCCGTTAAACGGTCAAGGAGGTATCGTCCGGAAACTAATTTTCAAGATGGCCGCCACTGACTGGCGGCCATCTTGGATTTTGGATCATCGTCTATTTCGATAGGTTTCTTCCCAAGACCTAGTCCAACCACCCTATGAAATTTCAATGCGATCCAACAAACGGTAACAGAGTTATCATCCGGAAACCAATTTTCAAGATGGACACCATTGGCTGGTGGCCATCTTGGATTTTGGATCATCGTCTATTTCGATAGGTTTCTTCCCAAGACCTAGTCCAACCACCCTATGAAATTTCAATGCGATCCAACAAACGGTAACAGTTATCATCCGGAAACCAATTTTCAAGATGGACACCATTGGCTGGTGGCCATCTTGGATTTTGGATCATCGTCTATTTTGAAAGGTTTCTTCCCAAGCCCTAGTCCAACCACCCTATGAAATTTCAATGCGATCCAACAAACGGTAACAGAGTTATCATCCGGAAACCAATTTTCAAGATGGCCGCCATTGGCTGGCAGGCATCTTGGATTTCGGTTCTTCGTCGGTTTTGATAGGTTTCTTCCCAAGACCTAGTCAAACCACGCTAGGAAGTTTCAATGTAATCCACCAAAGGGTAACAGAGTTATTGTCCGGAAACCCATTTTCAAGATGACAATTGATGGCTTACAGCCACATTGGATTTTGGATCGACGTCGATTTCGATAACATTTTTCATCAGACTTAATCCAGTCATCATCACCCACCAACCCACACACACATCTCTCTGAGACACACCGCAAAATTGGATTCCCCTCTAGATGCTATATTCTGGCTACATCACTGTTCCCGTCTATGGAGTCGCCAAACCCTCTGACATGTCTGAGAGCCATTTCTAAATTGTATGGACACAGGCCCTAGAAAAGGGAAAATCAGCTATTTTAAGCTACTGGTTTTGGAAGGATTATGGAAATTTGAAGCATTAGGAGTCGTACACATTAAATGTAAACAATAACTGAAATAGCAAATCCAATGATGGCCTCTAAAGATTTGCTTCAAATGTAAACTGATTGTACATATCATAAATGGGGCTTGAAATTCCTAAACGAAGTTCGGAAAGTCAGAAAAAAGTATGGAATTATTATTCTTGAAAGCATTATGAAATATGAAAGAATAGAATACAACTGGGCAGTATATATACACCCCACCAACTCAAATACCTGGATTTGGTGTAGGCCTAGATATTGAGCGAAGAGAATTCCATAACATTTTATTGTATACCCGCTGAATGACAGAAGATAGGTTGCTGCTTCTCTACTGACATTCAATTATAAGTACTTAGTCTATGCTTGCTGATTTGATGTCTAACATGTCTAATGTATATTATTTATTATTTCACGTAATCACTGATTTACCAACACTTAATCTTATATTCACAACTCCAGTTACACGAATTTCCTTAACATCAGTCCACATCGATGATGATGATGATCAAAAGAATGTGACCTGTGGGTGCACAACAGTGATAATGAGCTTTCGAATACCAGTACATATGACTTCCTGTTGTAAAGCTATCCATGTTGATCTAAGTGATAAGCAGCTCTAGTGTGATTTCTATTCCTTATTATTTGGTCTAAAATACCTGCCGCCTCTTCCATAACATCAACAGCGCTGATATGACAAATAAGACTGATGATAATAACCCTCATGATAGATACTGGATAAGCAAAGTGATACATATTATTCATCTAATGACAGCTTTAAAGAGAATTTAGAAGAGGACAGCGAAGTGGTCAGTGAGCCAAACTATATGGGTAGAAACTTTCCAGACAGACAGTTTCTTGTTTAATCATGTCTATTGCAATCATTTTCATTATGTCCGATTAACAAGTGGTTCGGTACGCTACATTTCCACACATGTGATAGACGCGATCCTGATTGTGAAAGGAGTACATATATGCCATGGCGTAATTTGTTATCAACAGATTTCTACATTTGCTAAGACGATCACCATCAACTGCTTTTCATGTGCATGAACCTTTATATCAAATATACATTTCTTTAACTATCAGAAATTCTACTGCCATGGTGTACTTAGATCTGTATTGCTAAAACTGGGCTCAAAGGAGTAACATGCTCACATGGACCTGCAAAATTTAGTGACTTCTCTGATATATTGCATGGATAAACAGACAAACAGACAGCACCAACCGCAATACTCACACCCGCCTTCGGTAGCATAAATAACAAGATTTAAGTTTTTAATGAATTCGCCACAGCTACAGAGAATTATGGCACAGAAGCTGATTTTTTAAGATGGCTTCATATTAGCCATTTGGAACAATTTTTATAGATAACTCACATATTAGATCCATTTTACATGCAAATTTCAATAGTTTTATGATCAAGGTTGCAGAAACTGATATACAACCTGACTGCCTAGTAGGCTATTACATGTAACTATTTTACGTGTATTGTAAATCCAAGCTAATTACTCACGCCACCAACTGCCAGTGTGAGTACTGCTGGTGGAGCTGGCTGTTCGTTTGTCTGTTTTTCCAAGGCATATCTCCTGAATCCTTTGATATAGAATAACCAAATTTGGCACATGAATTTAAATTGTATGTGGCTAGAAAGAATTTTAGTTTGAGGTCAAACAGTCAAACATAAAGGTCATGGGCGTCAGTTAGTGCATACCGGAATACACATTTTCCTCGATCATGTCAATAACTCTGCAATGCAAGAAGATAGAATCTCCATATCTGTAACAAACATTCATATATTTTGGCTGGATAGAAGCAAAACGTAGCTTTAGGTCAAAACTTCAAATGTCAAGGCACATGGTTATTTAGAGCCCATTGGAAAACACATTTTCGTCGATAATTCTGCAATGCAAGAAGATAGAATCACCAGATCCAGAACATACATGTATTTCATATTGTGGTTGGTTAGAAGCAAAATTTAGTCTGAAGTCAAAGGTTCAAATATTGAGGTCATATGGTCAGTTAGTGCATTGTCAAAACCGAGTGCAACTTTGGCATGTGTCAGTATCTCCATGAATCTGGTTTTATTTTACATAACATTGAACCACAATCAAGTCAGTCACTAATGACAGATGGTCTCTTACAATTGGTAAATTTCCATAATTAATGCAATTTTGGTTCAGAAGATGGCGATTCATCAAAACAAGTAGGTGGTACATGTAGATGTCTTGACGAAACAACAACTTCTAATGCAAAGGACAGATGTGGTCTCTATGTTGCTGATGCAAAGGACAGATGTGGTCTATACAGTTAGCTTTGACTAAAGTATTCATACTAGAACTATTATTGTTGGGATAGATGATAATACTAAACTAGTGAAAACCTGATACTTTATCTGGCTGATGTACCTTTATTTACATTTAAAATATATAAACAGTAATGATGTTTGACAATAAGTTGTAGTCACCAAAGATAGATTGTCTCTTACACCACTTACATTGGAATGTTGAAATAATCTTTTCATTCACAAGACTAGATTGCTCGGTCGATTGACACATCATCACAAATTTCCACGTTCACAGCTTTGACCACGCACCCACACACACGCACACACGCACGCACGCACGCGCGTGACACCTCTCGGGTGGAACTAAATGTAAACGTGATCTTGCACCCGCACCCATATGGGTAACACATGTAAATGTGCTCTTGCACCCCCAAACCGATATGGGTAACACACATACGTACCAAATGCATTTGAGTTCCATCTATTGGTTTCCTAGGAGTTGTGTTGCAATCGATTTGACCCTTGACCTCTCCTTTACACACACCCCCATACTTGGGACAGAGTCAAAAGTACATGTCAATGTGCCTTTGCATGCCACACTCATATGGGTAAGATACATACCAAAGTTGGTTGAATACATGGTATCTTGCATGCCACAATCATATGGGCAACTCACATACCAAATTGCATCCAACACTTTCAGAGAAATTGCATTACAATCAATTTCTTGACCTTTTGACCCACCCATCCTCCGACAGGGGTGGGGGCCGAGCCAAATATAAATGTTGTCTTGCATACCACAGTCATGTAGGTAACTTCCGCAATCACATAGGCAATGCACATACCAAATTTTGTTTAATTTCATCCAACGGTTTCAGAGAAGTTGCATTACAATCAATCTTTTTGCCATTTTGATCCACACGCCCCACACCCCTGGGGCCGGAGCCTAATGTAAATGGCTCCTTGCACTCCACAATCATATGGGTAACTTACAAACTAAATTTGGTTGAATTTTGTAAAATACTTTCGGACGACACACATTTCAATCAATTTCTGCATATTAAAATATATCCCGTTGACTAAAATGTAAACAGACGCTTGCATTCCAATTTGCATACCAAATTTGGCTGAATTCCATCAAACGGTTTCGGAGATCTGACATTACAATTGACTTTTCTTCAAAAAACGTGGAGATAATGGTGAGTACCATAGGTCACCTATAATACATGTATGTGATGATAAGGTATTGACATATATATGCATATTTTACTAACTTTATAATGTGACACAGTATCCTAGTCCTACCTGTAGTAAACTCGCTAACTCCAGTACATGTATTACTACTACATGTATGCCTCGCACCTAGAGTATCTATAGCACAATATATATATATATATATATTACAATCCGCATCATATTGTAAATATGGGATTGTCTTGTGTGAAGTCATGACCCCGTGGGATGTCTTATATTTTCGAGTAAGACCCTAAAGAAATTATGCTTGGAAAATACCAGGTGAGCTAAAGGTCCAGATGACATCTTTGATATTGGTAATATATAATCGTAGTTTCTGATAAATAGGAATCAGCACAGTAGCAGTAAGAATCTGTGCGCAGTGTTGCTAACTTGCTATGATAGAAAGCGACAGCTTTAAGAAACCATATTTTCAAAGTGAAGGAGGAGCTTATGAAGCTACTCACTGATATCACTGTCTTAGGGGGTATACCACCAAAATGTATTTGTTATAAAGAGACTCGTGTCAATATGGCTGACCATCAAGGTAATGGCCACATTTTGTCAAGAAAGTAAATATTTGCTCATTGAATATCCATTTACAAGTCAAGAGACTATTTTTGAAATTTTACAATGGGAATAACTGGTTCCATTGCCCTGTAGGTGGGGCTTAGAATACACCTTCCGTATCCTCTGCATGTCATAAGAGGCGACTAAAGGAGGTAAGGGTGAGGTAACCCTGACAGAAACCTCGAGTGCTGAAGACGGAGGTTCCAGGCCGCACGGCGCACTCTAATAAACCATGGATCCACGCACTTAACGCTTATGATCATGTCGATAGTCACTTACAGGACTGGCGGTATGATCAGTGAATGAAAAGAAGAAAGAAGAGGAGCTGGTTCAAATAGTTATTGTTGACAAAACATGTCCATCACCAGGACGGTGATAGCCATGTGTAGTTCTGATAAATGGATAGAGTGCTAAATGTAGCATGATGAAACTAAATGGCTGAAATTATAGAATGATATTTGAAATGAACAAATTAATTGGAAAGGATCCTGTGGTTCTGAGTTGATGTGTATTTGGAAATAGTTTGGATGAAAGTTGTTGCTGTTCAGTCAGCACACACTTTTATAAATATATAGCAGTTGTTGGGAATGATAATTTAGAAAATAATCAATGTATGATAATCAGTGTTGGGATGAGTTAAACTGAACGTGACAAAAGGACTTAGTTGATGACGTAGACAATCTAGATTCTCACACTAGGGCAGAACAACAACACCTGGCAATGAGATCATACAGCTCATGTGCCTATACACCCTAGCATTCTCGAGGCCTCTCCATCAATAGGCAATGGACAGGACATGGACATTGTAGCGTCCTTTAGGAATGAATAACATAATTGAAATTCGTATATCAACTATATGTCACTCATACAATGGCATGCAACAACAACACATTCTGTAATATTGTTAGTTAGCTGACAGATCGCATCAAATCAGAACCGGTCGCCACCGCTTTGTCTATCTGAGGCACCATCTCCCTGGAAGAATAGGACAGAGTATGATTAGTTAGGATGACGTCATAACCAACCAGCGTCAGCCAAACTCTGTAGCAAAGAACAATATGGAATAGTATAATAAGGAAAAATTAGTTACCTCTCCGGGATGTAGAAATTGTTTGAGTGTAGCTTTCATGACCATCTCGGTCACTTCTTCAGCACTAACTGACAGTCGTTAATAATATGAAATAGGTTTGTACATCAGGCGAAGAGATGGAGGAATCGTTGCTTGGTTGAAGAGACCAACATTTATCAGGGCAGAACTTCTAGGAAGAGATAAGCAGAGGTTGATTGGTGGACTGACTGTTCAGACCAATCAAAATGTGCTTATAGCATACCTAGAAGAGTTATTTGAATGGATTTGAAAGAATCTAATCATTATCATATCTATAAAACTTGATTACAAGAGAGAATTGAATGGTATATAAGGTGAGATTTCGCACTTGGAAATTATTCAATCCACCATCTTGAATCACTGAGCGTCACGCTGACGTTCAGTACTGTGAGCTATTGCTTAGCATAACGGAGCTCTGTCATACTTAGATTTAGATTAGCTACTTGGTAGTTTGTACATTGATTGTACTAGTTTGATCATGAGCGGTTTTGCTTTTATATTAAAGTCTTGTATATTTGTGAATAAAAAGTTTAACTTACGTATATGTAAGTCCGTCGTTAAGTCTAGTTTATTAGTATTAGGAACCTAGCATTGAGCTGGAGGAAACCTCCAGTCCTTACCTGAGAAACATCACGTCAGATAGGCCCAGCAGTCAATAATAAAATATCATCACCTACCATCTGTCAGATGAGGTGAGCCAGACTGCCTTTCTCCTTCTTCGCTACCAATAGCCATTGTCGCAGCAACCCTATCCAGCTACCGGTAACGAAGTGAGACTGTCCACCGAGTAAGAAGAAGACGTTGTCATCGAACCCTGAAGATCTGAAAATCTTCATTGGCGAGCCTGCCAGGATTGACTAGGTTCAGTATATAGAGTTATTGTGAAGATTCGTAAATTTGTAAATCATCAGGACATTATTATTCGTACAGGAGTACATATCTGTGAGCATGTAAGTACATTCCTAGCTATGAGTATTCCGCCAACATGGCCTGTTATTGCAGTTTTAAATGACATTAACGATCGAGTGAATCAGTATATTGAACTCGTTAAACTTTCAGAACACCTGAGGGTGGTACAACACAGAGAATACCACGAGAATATCAGGTACATCCTCCGCAATATCAGCATGATTTACGTCGTGAGATGGTAGAAGCTATGCAAACCCTGGGCACCTCTATGGCCCAGACCATAACTCGAGAAGAGGATAGACGGGAACGAAACCGAGTCTACCGCCAGGAGGTCCGGTCCGTGAGTTAACTCAGAGGATCAAACCATGGGACGGTCTCTTACCTGAAGAGGTAAGACAATTCCTAGATGGGACCCGAAGAGTGTGGGAAGCAACAGAAGGCAATTATGACTAGAGCATCGCATGGTCAACTTTGCAAGGCCATCGACCAATCTGTTCTGGGGAAGGTGTGTAACGAAGTTACATATGAAGAATTGAGGGACTTTGTCACGGTCAACTTCGTGTTGGCCAACGAATCAGAATGGGTGAAATACGACTTGGAAGCGGTAAGACAGCAGGCCAATGAGATGATTATCTCATTTAACCGATGATTCAATGAGCTGTTCGCCAGGGCATATCCGAACCAGAATCCAGATAACCAGCGAATTATTATGTCAGCGTACATCCGTGCTTTGCAGGACCAAGGTATGGGGAGAAGAATTGTGCGGAAGAAAATAAAAACGTTAAAAGCAGCAATGGAAGTGACAGAAGATAAGGAAGGATGCAATGGACTTCTTCAAGCCATGAACATTCCAATCCGCCAAGAGCAAGTCATGGAGGTGGATATGATTGACGAGAAAGAGGGTAGAGGCATGTGGGCAGTAATCAACTCAATGAAGCACCAGATTTTCCAACAAAGCAAACTAATTGAGAAGCTTTGTGGTGTGATCAAGAACCTACAAAGTCGTCTGGTCTTTCAACCAACACAACAAGCACCACCGAAGCCATGACAGCAGCAGAAAGCTCGAGCTACGACAAAACCAATGACCAAGAAGTGAGCGATAACATGCTTCAACTGTGGTCGACAGGGCCACTTTAAATGAGATTGCCCACAGGCGGTACAGCCTGTGTTATTCTGCTCCAACCGCACTGACGTCACCAAAATGGTCAGTGACGTGCTTTAAATGTCAAAAAGCTGGGCCATTATCAGAGCGACTGCCCTCTTAACCAGCAGTCACAACAGCAACCCAGACGCACAATGAAACGGCAATGGCAGCTCAACAATGGTGAATACCGAAGGGAATCGCCAATGCAAGTTGATCAGGTGGACTGTCAGAGTGAATCTGACAGTTATAATTCCTATGATTCCTATTGGAAGACGACCGCGCGAAACTATTCCAGGAACACCAGGAGAGATTTCGCCAATCGAATGAACTGCGATAGGGATTACGAGGACCGCGATGGATTCGTTCTAACCGATGAATCCATGGACGAGTATGGCCATTATTCATATGGCATCGGAGGAGACTCATCTGGCTGAAGTTGTGAATGGGCACAGAAGTCTGTTAAACGAGTTCGGAGGGAACCAGTGATGACTGAATGGTTCCTTATCCGACTCGAGATGGAAACGAGTAGTCGAAAGGACAGGGGTGAGTATATTGATGCTTTAGTTGATACTGGTGCGAGTACGTCCCTTGTCAGGAAGGATATATGGAGGAGCATCTTGAATGCTCATCCATTGAAAAGGGCTAAAACTTTGTTAGCCGTAAAAGGTTCACCGATTAATGTTTTGGGAGAGACCCAAATTAAATTCAAAGATGCCAGGCCAATTCCAAGCATAGTTGTGGAAAGTATGAGGCATGAATGTCTAATCGGTGCGGATGCTTTGTATATGGGAAATGCAAGGATAGATTACAGGACCAACGAAGTAGTATGGTTTGGTCAGGTATATCCATTTAAGATACCAGTCAGAATGATTATGTATATGCCAGTTGTAAGGAAACGACCGGATATGCAGTTATTGACAAAGTACTGAGCGACTTTGCCAATAATTTCGATATGGCTCGTCCAAACACTTTAGGATGCATACCCAAGGTACAATGTACAATTCCGACAGGAGATCATCCTCCTATTAGACAGAAAGCGTATCGATTACCGCTGGCTAAGTAGTACTTGGTTAAGAACCAAGTTAAGGAAATGCTAGCAGCTGGCGTCATAAGACCCTCGTCATCATCTTGGGCATCACCCATCACCCTAGTACCAAAGAAGGACGGTGATACCCATTTTTGTGTGGATTTTAGGAAATTAAGTTCAGTGTACCATAAGGACAGTTATCCCTTACCGAATATATCCGATATTTTTGATTCGATGAAAGGCGCAACAATATTTTCTACAATGGACTTAAAGTCTGGCTATTGGCAGATACCCATGACTAGCCAAGTCATTGAGAAAACAGCGTTCGTTTGCACAGAAGGTCTCTTCGAATGGATTCGTATGCCGTTTGGTTTTTGCAACTCAGGTGCCGTATTTCAGAGGGCAATGAATGATATTTTCCGCGAGTTTGTAGGAAAATATGTGCATGTTTTCGTCGACGATATAGTCGTATATTCATGAAATCCGACAGAGCATGCACATCATTTACGTCTGGTCATGCGTAGGATTCACGAGTATAATTTGCAATTAAAGAAGAAGAAATGTGACTTTGCCAGTAAGTCTGTTGACTTGTTATGGTATCACATTTCAGCACAAGGGGTAGCTCCCCAGAGTCAAAAGGTTAAGGTCATACGAGAAATGTCACCACCATGTGATGTGGGTGAAGTGAGAAGTTTTCTCGGAGCTATGGGCTATTATAGATCTTGTGTAAGGGGATATGCTGAAATAGCTAAACCATTAATAGAAGTGACCAAGAAATATAAAAGATTTGAGTGGGGTAAACATGAACAGCAAGCGTTTGAGAAATTTAAGAACTTGCTCTGCAGTGAGACCATACTCACCTATCCGAATTTGAATGCGCCGTATAAGTTATACACTGATGCATCTAGTTATGTGATAGGTGTGATACTAGTACAGGTGGATGGTAAAGGTATTGAGTGTGTGATACAATACGTCAGCTCGACTCTTAAAGACAGTCAGTTAAACTGGCCCATAATAGAAAAGGAAGCTTATGCTGTGATCTATGCATTGAAGAAGCTTAGACCCTATCTATTCGGTGCACAGTTCACCATGTATACCGACCACAAACCTCTGAAGAGTCTGTTTGTGGGCGAGGTTAAGAACACTAAGGTGCAGCACTGGGCAGTACTGATTGCTGAGTATGGATGTAAGATAGAGTACATCCAGGTTTCGAAAAATATTCGGGCGGATATGTTAACAAGATTATGTCGTCCAGTAGAAGTCACCACATTGGATACTGGTGACTACGTCATACCGGAGGTAGACGAAGGCATCTTAGCTCATGTCCCTTTGGAGGTGTATGACGTACCTTATGCTGGATTGTGTACCGAACAGACTAAGGAATTCCCGGAGTTGTTCAAGAACACACCGGAGGAGTACATGGTAAACAACGGTATATTGTATTCTTTGATTCCACCCTCAGCACTGGACGCTGAGTACCCTAGAATCTTGTTACCTACACTGTTCCATGAGAAAGTGCTCCGGAAGGCTCATGAACGAGCCGGTCACCAAGGTTTGAAGAAAACCATCGTATGGTGAGGGATTCTTTTGTTGGACATCCTTGAGGAAGGATGTGGTGCATATGTTAGCGACGTGTACGACATGCCAGGTTAACCGACCCGTCACTACTCGACCTAAGTATAGTGAGATGCCTATGGCCAATTATCCCAGTCAGATAATTGGAATGGATTTGATTGGTCCACTCTTAGAATCGAGTAAAGGTAACAATTATATCATGACGATCATTGATCATTGTTCTGCATGGGCGGAGGCGTACCCAATTGCAGTGAAGACATCGCAAAAAGTCGAAGACAAATTTTTCAATGAGTATGTAGCTCGTCATGGTGTTCCAGAGATTCTGATTACTGATCAGGGTAAAGAATTTTGTTCGAATTCACTAGAGCAGCGATTCCACGAACATGGCATTGATCATAGAAGATCAAGTCCGTACCATCCACAGACTAACGGACGTACCGAGCGATGCAATCGAACTCTTAAGGAATTAATTCAAAAGGGTTTAAACAATGAATCTCGAGCATGTGAAGATGAGTTGGGCACGGCTTTAACAGCGTACTGCAACACTCGTCACTCCACGACCAGATATACGCCATTCTATCTAACGTGTGGTCGACGTGCTAGACTTCCATTTGCAGTTCTGCTTTGTGCAGCACATGCTTTGGGTGAAAGACTGACCTGTCTTAGCAACGCCTTATTGCGTGCTCGAGGACAAATGGCTAAGTCTCGAGAAGTGCACCGTGAACAGATTGATAAGCATGCAAACGCTGGTGAGTATAAGGTCAGCGATTCAGTGATTGTAAAAGCTGAGGAGAGGATGAAGTTGACCTGTCGCAGTGACCCTGAATACGAAATCTTTAAGATTAATGGACCAGTGGCTCATGTCCGCCATCAAAGGTCTGGAAAGGTGTGCATTTTTAACATCTCGAAGTTACGCGTAGTCGATTCAGAGATGTGCTGGGACAAAATAAGACCACGCCCTATTCGTAACCCTGTAAAAGGTACGAAGGCAAGCCATCATCCGCGAGTACTGCCGGTACCTGAGTCCATACCTTTTCCTGTACCCGAGTCTGATCTGACGCCCCGCAAGGTAGCTCGTAGGAAGCGACCGGTACCTACGGAAGTGCCGAAGGTGCATAAGATGGGTAGGGGGTCGACATGGATGTCGATCAACCAGGTATGGGCGACGATTCTAAGTATGAGTCACTGATGGATACGTCAGCAAATCCCAGTGATGATGTATTGATGGACAGCTCGGAGGATGTACCTGAGCCTGCCAATGAACTAATGGAGGTGCTTCCATCGCTCTCCTATAATCTGCGCAAGCGCAGTCATGGTCCTAAAATTTGAGTCAGCTGTTAAGCATGCTAGGATTGGTGCATTTGGCTGGTCCAGACATGCTGACTTTGTGAGCCATATTGAAGCCGTTATAAGTCAGCGCAGTACGAGGAAATTTTAATCACTATTCAGTAACGGCTAGTAATAACATCGCACTTATCATATCGAATCATGTATGCTTTACAATTCTGTGTTGCGCTAGTATGTGCTGGTGTAACTTTCGGACTTTGTAGAAATTCAAGTATCCATAAATTGCAAAATGGTGTGATGATAACTAATCATCAGCAGATTTCCATGATACGTGCTGAATGGACTGTGGTGGTATCAATGGACCATCCACATCTGCCTGCTAATTTCATTGACTGATTGATTAAATTTCGTCTACTGGTTGCCGAGATTGGTCGCAAGACTTCACTTAGCGGCAACGATATTTTTGGACTTCAACATCGGATTAACATTATTAAAAAGATTGCTATAAGAACGCTATAAGAATGTTACATCGTGCTAGTAGTCAACAAAAGCGAGGGCTTCAACTTTATCGGTGATGTCGCCTCATCATTGTTTGGAGTAGCAACATCGGGTGACATTGAGACGATCAAGAATGTCGTCAAAATAGCCATGAAAAACATGAATAGGTTAGTTCATTTTTCCAACGATTTGGCATCCCACGTAAAACATGCTTTCAAAGGGATCAACATCAAAGTTAACCGGATTAATGAAATCACGGACAGTTTGGTCGATTTAACCAAAAACGTGAGTAAACTATTTAAAATACATGCTTCACGCCAGGCTGATCTATATGCACTGGTGCGTCTAGGACACATTGTTGACTCAGCTGAAAACGTAGTATACAGTTATCAGAAGCTGGCTGCGCAATTTCATAGACAAACTGCTTCTCTTGAGTTAGGTAGATTAACTTAGGAACTTTTCAGTCCATCTGACTTAGCGGAGGTCGCTGAGCAAGTTAGCGTGGGAAACAGATTAGTTCGTCCTTATCAATGGTACTATTGAAATGTAATCGTATCTCCATTATGGAAGGATGATTCTCAGTTACATTATATTGCAACTTTGCCATTAATTGACGATGGTAATTATATTGAGTACGGATTGCATTCGTGGCCCGAGCCCCTGGCCACGGTAGGGTATTATATGCAAGTAGTTATTGCCCGAACTAGTATAGGATTAGATACCAAGACTGGTTGGTATTTTACACCATCTGAATGTTGAGGAATTGCACCTCACGTATGTCACAGACAATTAAGAGTCAACAAGACTCCGTGCCATGTATTGTGAGTTTATTAACTAATGCGACTGACAGTTCGTGTACAGTTAAGCTGTCGGAATTCTAGTCTACCTTGATAGCGTCACTCTAGCTAAATTTGTTTGAAATATGTCAAGCAACTAAGAGAGAAGCAGTGTTTTGACAATTTCTGGTAAATTTTTCATAAAATCTAAGATTTTCACTCAAAAAATTGATTGAATCTGAATAGATTTTCTAGAGCTTACCACCATAGAACCCATTGGAGAAATTTGTTGGGAAATATGTCAAGCAGCTAAAGAGGGGTAGCAATTTGACAATTTCCAGTACCTTTTTCATAAAATCTCAGATTTTCATGCAAAAAATTGATGAATCAAAATTCTGAATGGATGTTCTAGAGCCTATGGTCATAGGATACTTTCAGCCTAATTTGTTTAAAACCGGACAAGATGATAAGGAGAAGCAATTTGACAATTTCCAGTACATTTTTCATAAAATCTCAGATTTTCACCCGAAAAATTGATGAATCAAAATTCTGAATGGAAGTTCTGGAGCCTATAACGATAGGGTCCTTTGAGCCAAATTTGGTTGAAAAAGCTTCGAATGTTAAGAAGAAGCATTTTGACAATTTCCGGTACATTTTTCATAAAATCTCAGATTTTCACCCTGAAAATTGATGAATCAAAATTCGGATGGATGTTCTGGAGCCTATGACCGATGGGTCCTTCCAGCCAAATTTGCTTGAAATCACTCAGAATGCTAAGGAGAAGCATTTTGACAATTTCCGGTACAATTTTCATAAAATCTAATATTTTGACCCAAAAAATTTAGGAATCAAAATTCTGAATACTGGGGCCTATGATGATTCGGTCCTTTCAACCAAATTTGGTTGAAATCGGTTAAAACGGTAAGGAGAAGAAGCATTTGGACAATTTGCGGTAAATTTTTAATAAAATCTAAGCGTTTGATCCAGAAAATTGAGGAATCAAAATTCCAAATGGATGTTCTAGAGCCTATGACCATTGGGTCCTTTCAACCAAAGTTGGCTGAAATCGCTCAGAATGGTAAGGAGAAGAAGCAATTTGACAATTTCCGGTAAATTTTTAATAAAATCTAAGATTTTGACTTAAAAAATGGAGGAATCAAAATGCAGAATGGAAGGTCTTGAGCCTATAACCACTGGGTCCTTTGACCCAAATTTGGTTGAAATCGGTTAAAATGGTAAGGAGAAGAAGCAATTGACAAAAAATTGATGAATCAAAATTCTGAATGGAATTTCTGGAGCCTATGACCATTGGGCCCTTTCACCCAAATTTGGTTGAAATCTGTTAAAATGGTAAGAAGCATTTTGACAATTTCCGGTAAATTTTTAATAAAATCTAAGATTTTGACCCAAAAAATTGAGCAATCAAAATTCCGAATGGAAGTTCTGGAACCTATGACCATTAGGGTACTTTCAACCAACTTTGTTTGAAATCCCCCAAGCGGTTCATGAGGAGTAGCTTTTTAAAGCAAAGGTTGACGGACGACAGACGGTTGCCACGGAATAAGCTCACTTGGCCTTTAAGGCCAGGTGGGCTAAAAATGGGATATTGTAATCGTCTCCGTCCATCTGTCACGCTATCTCCTCCCAAACGACTGGGTGGAATTCAACTAAATTTGGTATGTGGGTTACCCATATGATTCCGCTTTGAAAGACAATATTTAGACTGGGCTCCACCCCCAGGGGCAGGGGCAGGGGTCAAAAGGCTGAATCGCTTGTAGCGCAACTCTGAAATCGTTTGACGGAACTTAAGCAAATTTGATATGTGAATTACCCATAGGATCGCGGAGTGCAAGAGGCCGTTTACATTTGGATCCGCCTACAGGGGTCAAAAGCTCAAATTTTAACCTGCGGAAATTGATTATAACGCATCTCCTCCGAAAACATTGGTCAGAATTCAACTAAATTTGGCTTGTGAGTTACTCATATCAATTTGAAGTGGGTGAGCTCATTTACATTTGGCCACGCCCATAAGGGTGGGTGGGGGATGGGGGTTAAAAGGTCAAGAAATCAATTGTAATGCAACTCCTCCGAAACTGTTTGATGGAATTCAAACAAATTTGGTATGCAAGTTACCAGGCTTGGGTACAAGTGCAAATGCATTTGCATTTGAATGCATTTGCACTTGCATTTGCATTTAAATGCAATTATGGAATTTCGGACGCATTTGCACTTGCATTTGAATCTCATGTATTTGCATTTGTATAAAAAGGGTTGCATTTGCATTTGAGTTTTCAAATGCATTTGATTTCTTTCAAAACCACTACTTTCCTCATTTTGTATTTCTTTCAAAATTGATTGGAACTTGCTGCTGGTATAAATAACAGCCACAGCACCCAGTCAAATTAATTTCAAAAAGTTCAACCAAATAATTTGTCAAATCATAAAAATATGGCATTTCTGTTGCTAGAAATTAGAAATATAATTCTGTGATTTATTGACCCATTTCACTATGCATTTCTTAGAATGTAGCTCTCAGCCATCAATATACCTAAATATGCAACACCATGTATATTTTTAATTACTTTGACTTAGGTCAGTTAGCAAGCCAACAATTTTAGTTAATTTGTTTCTGAGATAAACTAGAGCAACATATCTAGTGCATAATAAATATGATCACCATATAAAAAGTAAGGAATCCAATGTGTTGACCCTTTAACACATATATACAAGACCACTGAAATAATTGGCTCAGGTGATTGTCTTCTCTTGGCCTGCAAATGGGCATTTGTAAAGACCAAGACAAAGGATTGTTTTGGCCTGTTTGGGCACCAAAAGGTTAACGAAACAATTCAATTCATTGATTTTCAGGAAGATTAATAATATTCATATGATCATGTGTGTTAAAGAACAGCAATTTTTTGGCCCCCAAACACAGGTGGTCACTCAAGCACTTTTGACTACAGAACACTCTACTCAACCAGTACTCTCTATAGTCATTGTCAAGATCCTTTCAAAGTAATTAGCGTGAGCTTAGTAATATATCTCTGGTTTCCCAATCTCTGAATAGGGTAGGTGTTGTTAATGCCATTTATTCAGAAATCTCTTAATCCATTAGTTGTCAAGATTGGCTTTTTGAATGTCCATTTGCATTATAAGAGTATACAATTTTAGAAAATGTATGACTGAGATGACTGGCTCGGTAATCGAGTCAGTCATTCCAGTGGTAAAATTTCAAAGATTATCTTCTTGGAATGCAAATGGACATAGTCAATAAATAATAGATGCTGATAATTCTGTTGACATGGGTTAATTTACCATTGTGATTAGAAGCTCCAGTCATTCAGTCTGACTATAAGCACATACTCAGCCATGTGTGACCAAGATGATCTCAGACAAAGTTAAGATTTAAACATTTTAATCTAGAAGTGCCAGAATCTTAATTCAGGTCTTGAATAAGCTGATGAATATTTTGAAACAAATTTGACTGGAAACTTTGACACACAACTGCCAGTCAAATTGTCTTCAAAATATTCAACAAAATATTTTTTTAATTCATACTGATATTGCATACGCTGATAACTATTTTGAATGTATTTTGACTGGAACTGTAGCAGATATCAATAAATTTCATTTTGGTCTGCAAATATACATTTTCTTTGAGAAAATTGAAATATTTTAAAACTAATTCGAGTGTTAAAGTATTAATGGTGAAATAAGTATTATTTTTTCATAGTAAAGCTCCACGTGCAGATGAAGAGAAGACGATTTTTGACAATTTTACACTGGAATGACTGATTCAATAAGCGAGACAGTCATTCCAGTGGTAAAATTTCAAAAATAGTCTTCTCCTGGTCTGCAAAAAGTTTTAAAAAAAATTGTCACTACCAGCAGATACATAGATGGCAGATGCATACTCACAATTTCAGTACCAGACGTGTGCCCAAATATTCAAATGCATTTGCAAATGCATTTGGATGTGCATTTGCACTTGCATTTGAATAAGTTGCAAACATTTGCATTTGCATTTAAATTTAATGGGGATGGACTGCATTTGCACTTGCATTTGCATTTGAATCATTTACAAACATTTGTATTTGCATTTAAATGCAATACCCTGCACTTGGACCCAAGCCTGCAAGTTACCCATATCAATGTCGGGTGTATGAGCCCATTTACATTTGGCCCCGCCCATAGGGTGGGTGGGGAATGGGATCAAAATTTAAAAAAATTGATTGTAATGCAACTCCTCCGAAACCATTAGACGGAATTCAACCAAATTTGGTATGTGAGTAACCCATATTAATGTGGATTAAATGAGCACATTTATATTTCGACCCGCCCTTAGGTTTAGGTGGAGGTCAAAAGGTAAAAAACAATTGATTGTAATGCAACTACTCTGACACTGTAGGACGAAGTCCACCAAATTTGGTATGTAAGTTACCCATATCAATATCGAGTGCATGAGCACATTTACATTTGCCTCCGCCCATAGGTGGAGGGTGGGGGTCAAAAGGTTAAAAAAAACATTGGACGGAATTCAAGAAAATTGTGTATATGAGTTACTCATGTTAATGTGGAGTGGATGAGCACATTTACATTTGGCCCCACCCCAGGGGTGGGGGATGGGGGGGGGGAAAGGTCATGAAATTGATTGAAATGCAACCCCTTTGATACTGTTGGATGAAGTTCAACCAAATTTGGTATGTGAGTTACCCATATAATTGCATCGTGCAAAAGGACATTTACATTTGGTTCCACCCACAGGGGGTTGGTTGTGGGATGGACAAAAGTTCAAAGCGGTGAACGTGGGGATTTGCGATGATGCATCATCGACCAATCAATCTAGTTTACTTTCCAGCCAATCAGAAAAATCCTAGTGTGTCTGCCTCGGTATATACACTCTTGAACAAATTCGATGGTTAAAGGTTTAAATACGTAACCAAAACACATTTCAGCTCCGCAGCTATCCAAGTTATTATGTTCTAACACCCAGCTCTTCAAGTTATTATGTTCTAACACCCAGCTATCCAGGTTATTATGTTCTAACCCTCAGCTATCCAAGTTATTAGGTTCTAACACCCAGCTATCCGAGTTATTATGTTCTACCACTCAGCTATCCAAGTTATGTTCTAACACCCAGCTATCCACGTCATTATGTTCTAACACCCAGCTATCCAAGTTATTATGTTCTAACCCTCAGCTATCCACGTTATTATGTTCTAACACTAAGCTATCCAAGTTATGTTCTAACCCTTAGCTATCCAAGTTATTATGTTCTAACACCCAGCTATCCAAGTTATTATGTTCTAACCCTCAGCTATCCACGTTATAATGTTCTAACACCCAGCTATCCAAGTTATGTTCTAACCCTCAGCTTTCCAAGTTATTATGTTCTAACACCCAGCTACCCAAGTTATTATGTTCTAACACTCAGCTATCCAAGTTATTTTGTTCTAACACCCAGCTATCCAAGTTATTATGTTCTAACACCCAGCTATCCAAGTTATTATGTTCTAACCCCCAGCTATCCAAGTTATTATGTTCTAACCCTCAGCTATCCACGTTATTATGTTCTAACATCCAGCTATCCAAGTTATGTTCTAACTCTCAGCTATCCACGTTATTATGTTCTAACACCCAGCTATCCAAGTTATGTTCTAACCCTCAGCTATCCAAGTTATTATGTTCTAATCCCCAGCTATCCAAGTTATTATGTTCTAACACCCAGCTATTCAAGTTATTATGTTCTAACACCCAGCTATCCAAGTCATTATGTTCTAACCCACAGCTATCCAAGTTATTATGTTCTAACACCCAGCTATCCAAGTTATGTTCTAACCCTCAGCTATCCACGTTATTATGTTCTAACACCCAGCTAGCCAAGTTATGTTCTAACCCTCAGCTATCCAAGTTATTATGTTCTAATCCCCAGCTATCCAAGTTATTATGTTCTAACACCCAGCTATTCAAGTTATTATGTTCTAACACCCAGCTATCCAAGTCATTATGTTCTAACCCACAGCTATCCAAGTTATTATGTTCTAACACCCAGCTATCGAAGTTATTATGTTCTAACCCTCAGCTATCCAAGTTATTATGTTCTAACCCTCAGCTATCCAAGTTTTTATGTTCTAACACCCAGCTATTCAAGTTATTATGTTCTAACCCTCAGCTATCCAAGTTATTATATTCTAACCGTCAGCTATCCAAGTTATTATGTTCTAACACCCAGCTATCCAAGTTATTATGTTCTAACACCAGCTATCCAAGTTATTATGTTCTAACCCTAACCCTCAGCTATTCAAGTTATTATGTTCTAACCCTCAGTTATCCAAGTTATTATGTTCTAACCCTCAGCTATCCAAGTTATTATGTTCTAACACTCAGCTATCCAAGTTATTATGTTCTAACCCTCAGATATCCAAGTTATTATGTTCTAACCCTCAGCTATCCAAGTTATTATGTTCTAACACCCAGCTATCCAAGTTATTATGTTCTAACCCTCACCTATCCAAGTTATTATGTTCTAACCCTCAGCTATCCAAGTTATTTTGTTCTAACAACCAGCTATCCAAGTTATTATGTTCTAATACCCAGCTATCCAAGTTATTATGTTTTAACACCCAGCTATCAAAGTTATTATGTTCTAACACCCAGCTATCCAAGTTATTATGTTCTAACCCTCAGCTATCCACGTTATTATGTTCTAACACTAAGCTATCCAAGTTATGTTCTAACACCCAGCTATCCAAGTTATTATGTTCTAACCCTCAGCTATCCAAGTTATTATGTTCTAACACCCAGCTATCCGAGTTATTATGTTCTAACACTCAGCTATCCAAGTTATGTTCTAACACCCAGCTATCCGAGTTATTATGTTCTAACCCCCAGCTATCCTAGTTATTATCTTCTAACCCTCAGCTTTCCACGTTATTATGTTCTAACACCCGGTTATCCAAGTTATGTTCTAACCCTCAGCTATCCAAGTTATTATGTACTAACACCCAGCTATCCAAGTTTTTATGTTCTAACCCTCAGCTATCGACGTTATAATGTTCTAACACCAAGCTATCCAAGTTATGTTCTAACCCTCAGCTTTCCAAGTTATTATGTTCTAACACCCAGCTATCCAAGTTATTATGTTCTAACACTCAGCTATCCAAGTTATTTTGTTCTAACACCCAGCTATCCAAGTTATTATGTTCTAACACCCAGCTATCCAAGTTATTATGTTCTAACGCCCCCCCCCTAACTATCCAAGTTATTATGTTCTAACCCTCAGCTATCCACGTTATTATGTTCTAACACCCAGCTATCCAAGTTATGTTCTAACCCTCAGCTATCCACGTTATTATGTTCTAACACCCAGCTATCCAAGTTATGTTCTAACCCTCAGCTATCCACGTTATTATGTTCTAACACCCAGCTATCCAAGTTATGTTCTAACCCTCAGCTATCCAAGTTATTATGTTCTAACACCCAGCTATCCAAGTTATTATGTTCTAACACACAGCTATCCAAGTTATTATGTTCTAACACCGAACTATCCAAGTTCTAATGTTCTAACCCTCAGCTGTCTGATTCTGTGATTATCATTAGTCCATGTTTATTTCTAACCCCTAGCTGCTAGATTCTGAGATTATCTTTAGCCATACAGGGATAAATACACATGTAGTGCACACTACACCCCCATGCAGGAAATCCCCTTTTGAAATTTAAATTCTCTCAGTGTTGTCTTCATTTTTGGAGGTAACATTACTTGAATGAGTAGATGATGAGAGTAGAAAGGTCACAGGAGACAGAACAACGAACCTTTGCAACAAAAATGTCACAGTAGTAGTGGTAATGGGGTAGCAGTTGCATAGCAATCACACCCATAGCTGCGAGAGAGTGGGGTCGAGACGTCGAAGGGGACCAGTGATTCTTGGCTTCTAGTCATAATAATCTCAAAATATTTAAAAGACACCATGACAGAGTATGCTTTATTTTATAAAGTATAAATTTATTTTATCAGGGATTTGACCTCGAAAGGGTTAATGGCTAACTCTTCTAAAACAGTCTCTGTCGAAGTGAGAAATTTACATTTGCAGACCAAGACAATTTTTGAAAATTCACCACTGGAACCACTGGCTCGATAATCTAGCCGGCCATTCCAATGTTATATTTTCATATATTCTCCTCTCTTGGCGTGCCAATGTACATTTGCTGTGAGGCATTAATTGAAAGCGTTTGACCAAATATTAGCATTAAAGGGTTAAATTATACCCGTTTTCATAAAAAATAGAACTGAATACAGTAATCATACACTGGCAGAAATTGCCATAAGTCTAAGACCAATCACAGGAGTCTGCCGTTTTAGATACGAAAACGCGAAATCAAAAATACGAAAACACGGTAACACTATATACTACTATATATATTTTTATAATATATAGTAGTATATAGTGTTACCGTGTTTTCGTATTTTTGATTTCGCGTTTTCGTATCTAAAACGGCAGACTCCAGTGGATCAACATTGTGGAGTATAAGGCCTATACACAATCGTCATGCATATATCTGCCGAGTAAGGGCTAATAAATAGACAAAAGGGCTAGATTTGAATGACTTACCTCAATACCTAGACAGCGTATCCATTTACAGCAGCGAGCGTAATGAAGGCTATGTATACAGCATAGGCTACTCAATACATGTCCATTAAGTAGCCAAAGATGTCTTCTAACGATACGCCTGACTAGACCAATTTACCGATGATTTCTACTCATATCAACGTGTTATTACCGCGGATATATTAATAGTGTACAGTCTAACATGTCGATTTCCCTATAACAGTCGCAATTTTGTCTCTCCCTTTGTATAAATCTATTTGTTCGGTAGATTTTATAGTTTACGTTTCCGCCACGTTCCGCTGTTTGTTTTCGTATTCGCGTTGAAGTCACGTATCACGTGATGACGTATTATTAATTTCGCACTGCATTGTGGGTCTGGAAAACCCAGCGACCTCAGGTTCTCAGTGGAATTTTACTATCGGGAGTGAAATTAAAATGAGAAAATAATGCGATCCATTACGGATAAGGACCAGACGCTGTACTGCCATAAATGGTTTCAATACATAGAAATCTACGAAATATGACATTATATGGATAGAGATTTATGTATTATGTTTATATCTGATGTGCCTGAACCAGTAGCTTTAAATAATTAATTAATTAAGCATGCATTTTCTAAACTTCGTTCATGACTCTCACAACACATGAGCTTTTACATTTATGGTACAAATGATCCGCATTTAGATACATACATATAGAGCTTGGGTAAAGTCCGATTTATAGACAGCTGAATGGTCACGTCATTATCCCTTAAAAGCTCTCCATAGTAATTCTCTGTAGCATCGTATTAAACCCACGTGCTCTCAGGGGGTGGTACACATCAATACATTGTTATGAGAATGTTCAGTTTCGTTCAGTCTCAGATGGCTTCACTAATAGATTGTCTAACTCTGCCACCGCCTGGAAATCTTCGGTTGCTTCTCCATCTGGCAATGTGAATTTTGTCGGAGTCTGGGAGGCTACATCTAAACCCTCCACATCTTCTGATAATATGTTATCGAAAAATGGCGGGAGGTAGTTGACTATGTGATGATTCTCTGAGAGGGTAGACTTTTCGAAATAGGGCGGCGTTGTTAGACACAGCAGCCAGTCCATAGCGATTTGCCAAAATTGGTATTCTTTTCTCTTTCGCGAACGTCCTCCTCCACAGATAGGATACTCAATGATTAGCTTTAGTTTTTCATTGTTATTGGTAACATACACACCATCAGAGGTTAACTTTTCTACAATATTTTTTTCATTACGTAGTGTTGTAGCTATTTCACTCCAAATTTCAGCATCCAACATTAACCTAAGGTACAGTCTATTTCCTGATGTTAATGCGTTAGAGAATATGCCTCATTTCTCATGTAAATAGCTCTACAGGGTAAATATTGGCGCCTGTATAAGCGGCTGTGCTGATAAGCCTCGAGGGTCAAGTGACCTCGATTGACACCTCGACTTCTAGAAATGGTAACACACTTTCTTTCCCATCAAAAAATACTCGAATCTGATTGGTTGATGGAAAGCAATAGCAATGGATCTCGACCACTCAGAATTTCACTGATGACATCATTAGCTCTCGACCAAACAGGGTAAGTGCCCATCATGTCGCCTTTCTTCTCATTGCAATCTTTTAATCTCAATTTCCAGAATGATACCCAATTAAACTAGTTTCAAAATATTCAACAGCATGTCTATAAAATAGTAAAGGCGTAATTCGTACAACAACGCTTAGTCCGCCATCAATTATGCATTCGTGACTAACCTATCTATGTCATTCATGTCGTCCGTGACTATGATGTCGTTCTACGCATCACGTGGTTGATTATGAAGTCATATGTCGCATGGATAAACTGGAAAGGACCATTACTGTCACTATAAATCAGTAGGACTAAAAGCTCCACTAAAGTCTACCTATAGTGGACACTGGCTTTGTTGGCAATCAATTGGATCATTGTAGCTCTGGCACGGTGTCCCATAGTAGTTAGTATATCCGCTGGTTCGGACTCGACACTGTGGTATTTGTGGATCCGGTAATGCTGGTTACCTGGTCTCGGGAAATCAAG